>CAJNDT010000204.1:0-270000 GCA_905221615.1 Symbiodinium sp. CCMP2592 | reverse complement strand
GGCAGTGTCTTCCTGCCCTTAGAGCAACCAGGGCTTCAAAAAATCTTGGAGTTGAAAGCTGTTGCACAAATGGCCTGGTTCGAGCGGTGAAGTAACTAACCTCACCAAGACCACTCAGCCTGAGCCTTGCGGAGCAAATTGGCAACTATTGGAAGCTTTGCGCTAAAGTAATTGCAGCTAAACGGATTGACATCCGTTCAACGCTAGACCCTTGAACTCCATCTGAACTTCACGGCTGTAGGGAAAATTATGCAGAGCCCAGTCATTTGCAGTCCGAGTCTCCAGTTGGCGCCTTGCAGGTTTCGGGTGCGGAGTCTAAGAGTCTAAGGGGAACGGGCGAATCTCGGATTGGTGCCGACCAGTACAAAATGGGCGGGAGCTTCTTGCGCAAGGGCATGGGCTCGCAAGCGATATCCCCCAGTGCCAACTATGCCCTCAATGGCCTTTGGCAGCCCTCCAACAAGTTGCCAAAACAAACTCCACCATCCCGCAGACCAAGGCCAGAACACATCAAAGACTCCCGCGGCTGATATCAGCTTCTCCGATACCATCAACTCCTGTGCCTCTTTGCGACAACACCTGATGCCAAGACTGCAGCGCCCGCAGCTAGCACCAAGTCACCTGAAGAACCACAACAGGTTTCCGGACGAAGTGCAACTTGAGGGTGTCGGAGTTGGGAATTGAGAGAGCTTAAGGGTCATCAGAAGTGCGACGCAAACCC
The DNA here is from genome assembly GCA_905221615.1 of Symbiodinium sp. CCMP2592. Taxonomy (NCBI): domain Eukaryota; class Dinophyceae; order Suessiales; family Symbiodiniaceae; genus Symbiodinium; species Symbiodinium sp. CCMP2592. The sequence continues at coordinate 269,279 of CAJNDT010000204.1, read as the reverse complement.
GGGTTAAGTGTTCGATCTCAGCACTTTTAGCTACGAAAGGCCCTGTGCCCGATTTCTTCTGTCGCCTGTGTCTACACTCGGTCAGCAGGAGAGCTCCGACTTCTGCGGCTGAAGCCTCCTTGCTGCAGTCGCTGCGGCAGCTCGGGCGCGGCTCGCTCGGGCGTGAAGGCCAGCCTTCTCTCAGAAAAAGGCAGTTGCAGAGCCGCACAGTCCTCTAATGAAACCCCCCTGTCTGGACTCTTCATCGGACTAGGGTTAATTAGGCTTAACACTGACGAGATGTCTAATCTCAAGCAAGGAACCGACTACAAGACCCCTGTACACTGGAAGTGCAAGTGTGCCTGGCGATCGGTACTTCGGGCGACGCCGCGACGAGGGCGAACGCCTCGTCTTCTGGGGGATGTTTCAAATCTCGACACTTCCTTCCGCACAATGCATGCAATATACGATCTAGGAATCTAAAGCTAAAGCGTTCCTCCACAGTCAATAGTTCCAGTCATATCAGTTACAAAGATATGCGAAGACTTCAGACATGGGAATGGCACAATCTGGCACACAATCAGTAACCAGCACAAGATGCAAAACTCGAAGCTACGAGTATACCTATGTGGCTCAGACCTGCCGAGGTTGTTGATATGCGCAGACAACTGTCAAAGTGGGAACATGTCAGCGATATGCGGGTACGGCCAAAACAGCAATAGAGTAAATCAATTGGCCGCAAGTTCGTGCAAAGAGATGCCAGCATGACCCTTCCCTCCAATGCGAGCAGGCACGAGAGCTTGTGCGTCTAGAAAAGCTGTTAAGTACTAAAGTTACTAAAGCTAGCGAGAGAAAGAGAGGGACAGAAGCTCAACAAGCAAGAAAGAAAGAGAGTGTGCAGTTGTGCGATGCCCACATACACGTAGTAAGTAGCATGCATCACTAGGACCGAAAGTCCGCTCTCCGATGCAGAAAGGGTCTGCATGGGCCTCGGTAAGGGGTGCCATGGCTCCACAGAGCCGGGAGCTCTTCCCGGCCAAGAGGACGCTAAGTACGGAGCTCTAGCTCACAGCTTGGGAACCACGTGAAGGCGGAAGAAGGCGACAGCACGGTTTCTCGGTCGGAGAGTCTGAGCAGGAAACTGACTCCGCACCAACTCTGGAAACTTTGCTTGGGGCGGCGTTCGACAAGGTCATAATGCCAGCTTGTTGAAACGTGAGGTCCCTTGACCACTGGCTGCGACTGTTCAGTAACATCTAGCCAGCTGTCAAGCAGTCTGGCATTTGCTAGCTGGCAGTCAGAGCGGGCAACTCTTCGTCGAGGAGCAGCCAACATGCAAGTCCAGAGGATGGGCACAAGCAGACTCTGTTTTGTCGAGACACGGAACTAGTCAGACCCCTCGATGTACCCACCAGGACATCTGCAGCTGCTGGCTTACGTGTGAAACGCTGCTAACGCGCAGATCGGAGAGACACCTTCTCCGAGAGAGACAGACCTGGACATGCCCTTCTGTGAAGTCGGTTCCCATGCCGCCCTTCCACTAGGGTAGCTCGGAACAGCTCCTTCCACCTTGCCTGCTGCTCAACGCTTTGAGGAACCTTAGCACACGTGTGGCCCTCCGAAGACTCGGAGGCAAGGACAAAGCTGTGCGCGTGGGCTTGCGCAGAGGCTGAGCCGCCTGCCGAAACTCAGCAAGTCAGACCTGAAACTTATGTCGTGTCGTCTTGCACCGTGCCTAAGCCTAGGCAAACAGCACCAGCCCTTGCCCGTGATAAGCTCGAGTCAATGTCTGTGGATTCGCGCTTCTCTCCTCCGCCGCGAGTCTGGCAGCCTGATCTCTGATGGGTTGTGCTGGAGCTATGGGGTTAGTTAAAATGACTTCCTCGATTTTGCCTTACGGGCAGGTTGTCATCAAGCCAGTACATTGACATGAACTTCAATAGCACAAGTCTCGAGAGGCGGCCTATGCCTCACCGACCTCATGCCAGAAACCACCCAAATCATGCCTTCCGTTCTCCTGCCTTCTCTTGCTCTGCTTTCCTTCTCTGCTCCTCTGCTTGGCGCCGCCTTGCTTGCAGGTGCTTGAGCCTGCTCAAGAGGCTTCGAGGGACGTTCTGCTTCCTCTGCAACCCTGGTTGTTTCCGGCAGGGCTGTCAAAAATTAGGGGTCCTACAGTATAAGTATACCACCTATCCTTTGGATTCTTCACTTCTGAAACCTAGCATCCTTCCCATCGACAGCTCGGAGTCAAGGCCCGAGCTCCTCAGCCACGAGCCGCTCTTCGATCTGCAGGGCTGCACAGCTGGATGGGGCATCCCAGTAGAAGTCCTAGCCTGGCCTGGCCTGGCGTTGCTGCTCCTTGCGTCGCCGCTCCGCCGCCTGGCGCCGCTGCTCCGCCTGCGGCAGCCAAGCATCGGAGCTACTAACGAGATGCTGGATCACGACTGGCCCTGCGCAACGCAGCTTAGGCAAGTGCATGTAAATGGGGCAATCAGAAGCACACCCGAGATGACCGACCACTAAGTCCGTCACTCGACGACTCTCCTCCTGACGCCAGAGCTCCTCTGCCTGCCCACCAGCAGACGATGGAAAGCGCTGCTTCAACCAATGGGCCGGAGGTGCTCCACAGTTGACCAGAGGACGCAGACAGCAGACATGCCATAAAGTGCGAGCTGGTGCATGCAGATATACCAGAACACCTATGTATGACCAAAATAGGAACCTCGGCAAAAAGCGCCGCATGGCCCCTTGTCGCCTTGCGTCTTTCTTCCAACAAGCGCCTGACTTCTTCTGCCTGATCACGGGCAGCTGCGCCCGCAAGGATTTGCATAGGCTTGCCGCTCATGATGCATTGTGTGCTCACAATGCCCATCTATTGGAACAGCCAAGGCCTGCCTCAAGAGACTTACTCAAGGTCATTGGTTTGCTATGCCGGCATCTACAGGTGTTCACTCTCCTGCTTCTGGTGGTGACGGAACCTTACCTCGGCCTGCCGCCGCTTCTCTTCGATCTGCTGCTGCTCTTGCCACCACCGTTCCTGGCACTATGTCGCACGGAAAGTGTTAATGCAAGGCCTTTTGAGTCCACTTCACAGCCTGATATTCCGGATGCTTTGAGTTATGTAAAAGGATGTCTCTGGCCTCAGACACGCATGCCCCTCTCTGCTGACTCCCACATCGGCTCTTCCGTAGTGCTCACCGGGCCACTTTAAACCCTGCAGCGCAGACCCAAACCGACAAGTCCAAGGTCCACCACCGATGGTCCTCGGCCAGTCGGCGTTGCTCCGTCTGCCTCCAGTCTCGTCGCGTTTGCAGGAGCAATTGGGTTGAGAAGCCTTCTGACAAGGTGAGCCAACGCACTGTCCTTAGCCTTCTTGCTTCGGACGCACGGCCCTCTGATTGGTGGACATCCTTATAGGGCGTTAACAAGTTCTATGCGCAGACCCCACATCCGAACCCGAAGCCGAGTTTGAAGTCTCAGATCTCCAAGGCAGCTGCCAGCGCTCGGCCTCCATACGACGCTGATGCTCGGCCTTCGCTCCGACTGCAAGAGGCCAGGAAGCAAAATCCCTCTTGCTCCAGTTAGGACACATATGCGAAATCACATGGACTCCAAAGAACCTTGAGTGTGCCAGCAAGCTTGAGAGCAAAACTCGCGTGTCTCCTCAAAGCTGTCACCAACGGCCTCGAGGACCACGATCTGCAAGCAAAGACTAAGGCCCGCTCCCATGCGCGGTCTTGCTCTTGCTTGTGCCTCGGACATGGTGGGAGTAATTACGAGATCTGCAGGCTGGTACAACATGGTTTTCTCCTGGGTGATGTCATGTGCTTTACAGTCACGCATAAACATCTTAGCATCCTCTGAAAACAACCTACCGGCTTCACCGCGAATGTCGAAGGTATACATACTGACCGGATTGCTTAGAGGCTCCCGAACTCTTTGGGAGGGCTGCAGATTTTGTAATTTGCTGCGTCAAGCGGCTGCTGCTCTGCCTGTCGGCGAGCCTCTTCTTGGCTCTTCTGCACGGCCTGATCTACTTGCGTGGCTTTCACATGCAGCAGCATGTCTGTCTGTTGCACTCGTGACTCTCACTTCTACTTCTGCACGGTTTGTGTCGTTCACTGTGCCTACCCAAGTTTATCAATCATATCATGATATTGCGCACTGGTTCGACATATTGCATGTCGTACCGCATATCGTTTTGTAATGTTCAAGCACATGTAATTCTGGATGGAGGACTATCACTGTAAACACTTCATCAGGCCAGCTAGACAACACACGTGTAGATCCCCAAGTAGTGTAGAGGACCAAGACGATCATGAACAAGAAAACACAACCTGGAGACCAGCAGGAAATCACCGCGACGCCACGGCCAAAGCGCTTCCCCAAAGTACTTGTGGGATTCAGAGGCATGACCAGAAACGCTTCCCCGCATGTATTGGTCAGGCAATTTGAGGTCAGTGTGAAGCCAATGTGTTTGAATTTGCGATACATCATGCTTTTTAGAGGATGCGGCCACATCGGGAGTGTGCTTTCTGGGCCATCCCAAACAAAGACTAGGGGCGCTATTTGGCTTACATATTGTCGAGAGACCAAACAAAGATAAACAACAGCATGCGTGCTGCAGACGTATGCAGGATGTGAACAAAATGAAGGAGTATCTGAACAAATAGATAACTACTGCGCCCTTCAGGCACCTTCACAATTAAGAACTACAGATTGACCAGTACTGCATCAGCTCTGCGAGATAACGCATGCAGGCAAACAATCCCATGAAGTTCCTCACCATGCACGGTGAGGAAGCCTTTCAATCAACCTTCACAGTTCCGGACACAATGAATCCTAAACCGTGAATCCTAAACCCTAAACCCTTCCCATACGATGTGAAATCTGCTTTCATGTTACTGGTCGCCTAAAGCACGAGAACAAAGACGGACATGCCAAGCTGGTAAAGAAGCATGCTAGCATATGGGAGTTTCCGAAAATTACGGGTACCTTATAATAAGGGGTCCTTAAAATAGGATCCTACTACTTATATTGGTATATTGGGGTCCCCTGTTTTCCGGAAACCCCATATGGGCAGAACTCGCAAAGCAGAGGTACAGGATCTTCAACGACACCGCAGACAAGAACATGTGACTTCATTCGCGGCAAGATTATGTACGGTCACTTAAAAACCTAAAGGAACCTTGCACTAACATTTGGTACCAGTGGAAAACAATGTGGTAAGACACTGTGGTTATATGACAAACTGGGTATACAATCCCACAGCCCATGATTACCCTTCTTCTGCCGCGTGCGCACCTGCCACCTTGCCTCCTCTTCCGCCCATAGCTCAGCTTGCTGTTGCTGCCAACGGGCCTCCTCTTCCTGTGCCAAGCTTCTCTTGCTCAGGGTTCATCTTCAGATCTTGAGGCGTGTCTGGGTTGCGTCCTCTCAGCTCTTGGTACGATGACAGTCGCAATGGGCGATGCCATGGGAGACCGCAAGCTGTTTCAGAGCTAGCAGCTAGCAGCACAAGGCCTACATTGGCGAGAACATTCCAAGAGCACCCTGAAGCTGCCAAGACCACCCCATGAGTCCTAAATGCACAGACTCCTTGGGCAAGCTTAAAGTAACGAGGTCCAGCAGAATGTGGTGTGATGTATCAGGTGCCACTGCAATGCATTGCGGGCTACACCAAGGAAGGCCATGCATCAGGTCTTAAAGCTCAGTAGTGCAAGTCATCAATAGTATCCTCGGCTGCAAGTATGACACATTGCCATTGCAGTGAGACAAGATTCTGCACCCTGACTATTCGCCAGTCCTCGCGCTCTGCGTGTTCGAGGTGCCACTGCCTCATGACTGAAACTGTTGATGCTGTTGCTAACAAGGTCAAAAAACGGGGTGGCCCTACCGATATGAAAGCTACACAGGCATCGAGGATTCAGCGGTTGAGCCGATGTAAAATTGCCAGCTTAGGCGATTTGTGTGGTTGAGCACTTGCGAGGCATGAGGAAGACAAGAGCAACCACGAGGGCCGTGGGGATATGAAGTCCTGCAAATGCGGAGATATAATGAAGCTGATGCAGATGGCACGGATCATAACCTTGCTCAGGCTGCAATGGAGATCATGATACAGATTTCTACGAGTATCGCTTTGTCAGTCAGGCTCGAAAGTAAGAAGCCGCAGTGGCCATCATGCTCCAAAGCCTTTTTTGCATCCAGGCCTCTTGAAGTCTTGCCGAAGCCTCAACCCCCAAAACCCTACACTCTGAACCTGATAGACTTCGGTCCTCTCGAACTCTGGAAAACCCGGAGCGTGAAATCGGGGCCCCGAGCTCCTCCAGCTGCCTCCGTGCCTCCTCCTCGTGGATGTTTCTTAGGTCTTAATGTATTTTGGCAGCACAATCACTGAGTGGGGTGTGGACATGCACAGGCTTTGAGCTCAGAGTCTTAATGTATGGGTGGGATATAACTATCGTATGGACATGAGCAATATGAAGACTCAGGGTACAGGTTATTGTGATCAATGTGATGGTGAATACCAATAGTACTGGTAATGTTACTGTTGCTTCTACCCGTAAACCTGCCACTACATGGCAGTTTCCGAAAATAGGGGACCCTAGTATAGTACCCTTAATAGTAGGTTCCTTACTATAAGGATCCTGAAATAAGGTACCCCTAGTTTTCGGAAACTCCCACATGCTTAGGGGTTTTGCCAATTTCGAGAAGGCCAGGCGAGGATCGAACCGTCGCGGTCGAAGGAAACCTTCCACTGTGGCTACTTGGAGGATCATGGGACTTAGTAAGTAAGGTTATAAGTACCCTAATTGGAGTTATAAGTATAGTTACCGTACTTATAACCCTAGTTACTAAGTCCCATGATCCTCCAAGTACTAAAGGGGGATTTCGACTCTCACGCTCGGACAAGGCAGGCAAATCTCCAAGACAACTGGTGCCTTAAGCTACACAAGTAGCGTCATGATTGCATCTCCTCTCGGACACTGCTTACCAAGCAAAACTAGTAACATTACATTACACAAACCAGCACATCAGCCAAGCAGCAGTCCACATGACGCCTTTCTTCTTGAAGTGCTGTCAAAAAGGTGACATCACACAAATTAGAATCAATCTCGACCAAGCCATAAATGTCCCAAATTGTTTCACAATTGCTTTCTCTCTGTATTCATTCCGCTCCACCCCAAACATCCGAACCCAAAGTGTAGAAAAGGACACTCAACCGCACGAGAACGGCCCTCTATTACACTCATTTAAACCACACCCCCCCCCCAAACAAAAAAAAAACAAAAACTAGTCTCAAAAACCCCGTCTAAAGATCTTATTCCGACAGTCTGGGACGGTCCTGGCGAGCCTGGCGCGACAGGTCGGAGTCCTGAGAGGCCGTGGCTATCTTTCGCGGGGGCCTTGGGAGGTAAAGAGGGACCATGGTGTGCGCATCTGTGTGTGAATGTATCTGAAAAACTGCATTGCCCGATTTCGGGCGCTCGCACTCGGATGGCATGTTTGTGGCATTGACTGGCTTTTTTTTTTTTGAACCCTCTTTTCCGTCTGCCCGAAAGGTTAGATGGAACACCAGGTTGGCGGAGAAGGCAGCTAAGGGTTTGAAGTTCGTGTGCCTATCAGCACATTGGTACAATCCGCAATGTTTTCAACTGCACGTGTCCACAGATGCGACAGGTCAGCGGTAGAAGCAGAATACTAAAGAAGCACTTGTTTTTCCGACCGAGGTCCACGTCATCGCTTTTGAATTGAGAGCATGCCCATGCCTAATGGCATCTCAACATGAGCAACCGTACAGATACTGACCGGTGCAAAGCCCGGCAGAGCCACAGAAAGATGCCTGTCCATGACAGTCTGAACCAATCGGAAACCACCGCTTTACATGCTCACATTGTTCTGCTGATGATGTCACGAAGGCATCACGGATGTGCAGACCAGCACTTTGGGTCAGGCAGCCCGTGGTCTTTTCGCCGAATCAACAAGAGCGGCTTTGGTTCATTGAGGGTGAGACGAGGGAAGAAGCAGCTAGCGTCCCTGTGGCAATCCACGGCTCTCTTGCCGGCAAATATGACCTCAGGAATCTGCTATGTACTTCACTTCGGCGGAGGTTACAAAGAATCGTACCACAAATCTACCTCTAGACCAGAAAAACAGCAAAGCCGGCCAAACAAACACAGCACAGTGACCAACATGGGAAACCTCCTCCCATGCGACACCGATGTCAATGTCAATCACATGCCTGCACAGGCTATGGCAGGAGTATGCAGTCGGAGCTACAGACACGGCAACAAAAAAAGGACAGTGGGCTCATGCAGCAGCTGCATCCTACATCCTACTCATTACCCTCGTGTATGATATCAGCAAAGGATGACAGTCTGGACCCACAACCGGAACTATCCAGGTTTTGTTGCTGGGGCTCCCAAGGCAAGAGCAAGAGGCCGCGAAACTTGTTATCACGTCGGGAGGTCATGCAGGACTTACAGCTACGAGCGTGCCTGCATGATGAGGGCGTGGAGTGACGAGCGAAAGTTTGGCAGTGGCGCCTGCCACTCGAGAATTTCTTCCCATGAAGAGACGAAGCAATCTGGCCTGGATGGTCAGTGTCCGACAAGGCATCGGGTCCGTGATGGTGATTGAGCTGGACACCTCTTGTCGAGCGTAAGCGGCAAGCCTTGACAAGTTCCGGGAAGGTGCCCCAAGGCCTCCAGACTGCAGTAGTGCTGGAGCTGCATCAGGTCAACCTGGCGAGCAGCCAAGGACCCTCCCCCTGCAGCATCTATGTGTGCGTACCACAATTGAACCCTGGACAATGCAGGCCCTCAAAGCTTGCTGCCGGCAGGTAAGAAACAAGGATGCAAAGGGAGGGTCGTCAAAAACACACAACAGGAGGCAAGTGAGGAGTCAACAAGTGACGTGCGAGAAAGCAGGACATTTAACTCGCGTCTAGACAGATGGTCGTCAGCAAGCCATGGAGGCACGTGTGGTGTGCAAGCTTTGAGAGACAATCAAAATGCGAGTTGTGAAAGCTGAACAAGAAGCAGCAAGACTTTGTCACAATCCTGTAAGCAAGCGACCTTCCACATCCTACTCTCCGGCAAGAGCAGGTTCACGCAAAGGGTGTCCTCAGGGGTCAGCTGCATTCGTGACAGCTTTTCTAAGCCAACCAGTGCAGACGACGCACTCTACAGTTATCTACTGTAACGAAACATGCCGCATGCAACCTTATTAGATTGTTGGCTCGTCCCTGTGCCCTCATTCGAAACAAGGATCCTCCGCTCCGTTGCCATCCTCCTCTCGTCGCGTGGCTAGGGCTCCAATTGCATCGACTACCTTAGGGCAGGCTGACTCCAAGTACGGAGGATGCTGCGATACTTCGCCGCTGCGGCAGGATGGTGTGACAGTTCCCCATCCTCCACTGAACTCCTGACCGTTCTATCTTGAGCGACAAAGGAGACCCCGTGCGGGTTCAACTGTCTCTGGAGGCATGTGGCTGCCTGTGGACGACCCCATATCTCGAACAGCAGGAAGGGTAGATCACCTTGGCTGGCCGGTCAAGAGACTAGACTGTAACTACATCGAGCTTCGAAATGACGAGGTCAAATGGTCAGAAGCTTCTGATCGGCTTAAAATTTTAGCGGAGAAAATGAAACGATATATAGAATTCTTTGCTTCAGCGTCTGGTCGCTGCTGCTGCCGTCCGGCTGGCACCACTGATACGCACGAATCGTTACCTTAGGTCCACGCGCGTGATATGAAGCCAGGCTTGAAAGTCTTTCGGCTCGAACGTCAGACCAACTTGAGTAGCCACGTGAACGCCGCTTTGAGGAGTCAGGTTGCTTGCGACCTCTGCTCGAAGTCAGCCAGCCTCTCGCCAGTCTCGCCAAACATCGCCTCCAATTCAGCTCCCTTCCCAATGAAATGCTGAAACTATAGGGACTGTATAGTTTCCTTCTATGGTGCCCTATACTATTTTGGGGGTCCCTTAATTGTTATATTATTAATAGTCAAGTTTCCCCAAAACCGGCTGCCCAGCCTGTGCTTGCTTCCAAGACAGCGTGACGCGCAACACCTTCCGTGCTGTGCATTCTTCGGCTCCGAGGCCTTGGCCTGAGCTGGACACCCTTCTACTATATATAGTATATATACTATATATATACTATACATATTATATATGTATATATACTATACATATACATATACATATATATATATACTACACAAATATATAATATATATATGAGCATATATATATATATATATATATATGTGTGTGTGTGTGTGTGTGTGTGTGTGTGTATTCTGTCGCGCACAAACTACTGCACAGCGAGATGGAGTCAGGTGGGACTAGGTCTCCGCACCGTCATAATACAAGAAGAACTCCACCATAGCACCGGCCACAAGGTTTCTCCACTTGGGCACCAGGTCCTTTCCCCAGAGAACGGACGGGTGGAAAGTTTCTACGGTGAAAACAAAGCCAGGTCCCCAATCTGGTGTCCTCTCCATGGACGAAGATGTGACCTGCGACAAAACGCACCAGCGCAGGTTCTGATATGTTCTGATCACCGTGTCAGTGCTGTGCCCATACGGATAGGCCTTGGTGCTTCACGATCTCAGGATGATCGATGGGACAGTCCGGTTCAATCCAACCGTGTGTCTTCTTCCATTCCACAACACGGCCAACCTCGTTTGATGGCTGGCACGTGTCCAACACTTGCAACTCGAAACTCAATACGAAACTAGTTGCAGGCATCTAGCAGCAATTCCAGTTGCATGACACCGCCCCGAAAACCCTAAAACCATGCTCCCTGTTCAAAGAAGGGAAACTTTCCCAGAAGCAGCTGGGTTTTATCGGACTTCTAAATGAAAACTGAGCTGTGTCACAAGTGCTGGTTCGCATGTACATATGCCCGAAGGTGCCACGTCTATGCGCTGAACCGATTCAAGACGAAGTCCAAACCATCAAGCCACACACAAGGATCTTCAACGTCAACATCACGTCTCCAACATAGACTGAAGAATCGTGAAGCAAGAGTTCTGGGAGGCAGTCAAACTGGCTATTGGTGCCATTCAAGCGACGATCGGAGCACCGCTCAAACGACTTCTTCGAAAGTCTCCCATGGCCGCAAAGCATTTGGTCAACTCTGAGCCGACAGATCGGAGGAGGTACAGCTGCGTTTCCCGTACCTACGAGAGGTGCTTTGAGGATGTTATGCAAGCTACTGGGCCGTATCTGCCCTATGGGCGGCAGCAGACGCACTGACGTCACACTTAGATCGGCATCTGCACAAGGGCCTCGGCACCTACTGCGAGAACACCCGCACGATTCGACAATCACCCACGCAACACTCTACCTTATAGGTCCTGGGTGCTGGGGAGTGTAGTCTATGTCGCGAAAGCCGCAGGGCTGAACCATGCGCGGCTACTGGGTATCCGAACGTCGTGCCCGTGTTGAGCACGTCGGAGCTCCTCCTCCAGCATTTGCCTGGATCAACACTGCTTACAATGGCCTACTGCGCTTTAGCAATGTGTGCCGGGAATACTTTTTCGGCTCATTGTACGCATGCTGAGTTCACCACTCCTCCGCCGGCCAAGCTTGGTCCTGATGCCGTGCGCCAGAAGTTCCCTTAACGCTCTGGGACAACAAACACGCCAAACCTACCCGGCCCAACGAACGTTGCTGCCTTCAATTCGCCAGGCCCTGTAGCCGTGCCGGACACACCGGTTCATATTGCGGTTGCACAGCGCAGTCGCAGACGCTTCCGGAAAGAATTCCCTTCTCACCCTGTCCCTGACCTCTTCCAGGGGCCGCTTGCGCTTGGAGCGAGAGCGGCTCCTTGTCAAGTTCAACAGAGGCATAGCACCAGCAAGAGCAAGAAAGACGAGGTGACCCAAATCTCAAACCCGATCCCTGTGTCGGAAAGGTGCCGAAAGCATGTTTCAGTTTCTCAAGATTGAAGCTTCAGGGATCCTTTTAGGTCACACTTTTGTATATGCAGTCGCCCATGTCAGCTCCAGTTCAAGACATGCATCGATAGGGCCCGGACTTTTTCCCCTCCAAAGCTTCCCGAACCTCGAAGCGGGTAGGGCGAGAAGGGCAAGCCAGGAGCACCAAGATCCCTGAAAGCCCTGGCAAAACAAGGGCATCACAAGAAGTAAGAAGAGGTGCCATGCAACGATGCCTAAACCCAAAGACACAATATGAGACGACTCCTAAGACTCAACTACTCCAGAGCTCCCCAAAGCAAGACGCTGCAACCTCTTGGGCTTCTCTTGCTCGTTCCTGCTCTCGTAGGTCCTGCGAAAGGCAGAGCCATCTACTTGTAGTATTATCGTATATTAATATGCTTCTGTCATCGTTCTTGTTATTTGCAAGGAGGAGACCCATCAGCATTAGCGCGGTCTGATGCACAACTCTCGCCGCTCTACTGTTCATATAGAGCCTGCTGACAAACCAAGTCAAACTCAAATGGGAGTTTCCGAACATGGGGGGACCCCAATATAGCGCCCTAAATAGCAGGATCCTTACTATAAGGACCCCAAAATATTGTAACCCTAATTATGAACATGGGGGACCCCTATATAGTGCCCTAAATAGCAGGATCCTTACTATAAGGATGTATCCCTAATTTTCGGGAACGCCCAAATTGGAGATGCCAGCTCTCCTCGATGGCCAGCTGCGAGCGCTCCCACCCTGGCAAAATACCGAGGCCTTCATGATTACAACAGGACCCTGTGTGTCTATTCTGGTACAAGTATAGTATAGTATAGCATAGCCTTATTGACAACGGGGGCCCTTGCAGAAAAGGCTCACTGCCCTGCCTTCGAGTTGGCGGTGCCAGTCCGCAATCTCTGCCCACCTGTGTGGGGTTTGGCACCATCTGCCAGCACCCGACATGGTCTCACGCACGTAACATGAAACCATGTAGCAAGCTGGGCTTGATATGATTAGAACGCTGACGAAACACGGGGTTTCTGCGTTGAATCTAGCGCAGTTTGTGCTCGGCGCTGCAACGCAGCATAGATCTTCAATGATTGTTTCTAACATGTTGGATACTTTTGAGTTGAATCTGCGCAGACTCACACAAGTTCCGTTTGTAATTGTCTGGTTGCTGCGAGATTTAGCGGCACGAGTCTAGGATGAAGACCCTTGGTGGGGTATACCTCGCAGTGTTTTCTCATACTCTAGGCAACTTATGGGCAAGTCTTACGTAAGCTGCAAGCTCACCTCTTTCTCGAGCGCCACGCGCTACAAAGAGCAGCACAACATGAAAACACGCCTCGCGCACCCGGAATCTGGGACTCCGAGCTCGCGCGCCAAGCGCTCGCGCTCCTCGCGCTCACGGCGCAGCATCTCTTGCCGGCGGGCCTGCGCGTCGGATTCGGATCTCACAGGGATAGAGTGTTTTCGTCTCGCATGGCGTTGCAGAGCTGTGGTTAGTACTTGGGCAACCTGAGATCCTCATCGGAAGCCGCGACTCACGAGGCCGAGGCCTCTCTCTCCTGCTCTTCGGCCTCACGCATTCGCTCTTCGTAGGTCTGCGCCTGGCTGGAAAACCGAACCAACTTCTTTGCACTGCCTTCCAGCTTTCAGCCGGTCCTTCTCGCGCACGAAGTTGCGACATCTCGCCATCATCTCCTGGAGTCGGACTCAGTCGCCGGGACATGCCCGGTTATCACCGCTCCTTAACACTCCGTGAGGAATGCGTACTATTCCCATCTTACTCTCAACAAGCCGCCGAAAGCCCTTAAAAGTCCTGTGGGAGCGCGTCCGAAAGCTCACAGCTGCAAGCCTCTAGAATATCTTTTTTGCACACCTGGACTATGCATATGCCAGGAACCTCTAGGATCATCCACAATCCAGACCTGCTATGACATCTCCTCCATGCGGACAGCAGCATCTTCGTCGCTTTGGCTCTGGCAAGGTCAAGAGGGCAGCGCCCGAGGGGCAAAATAGGGCAACTGCTTCAGCCACTGGAGAAGAGGCGGCAAAAGCTGTGTCTTTCTGGCGTAACTTGCGAAAGTTATACTCTGACAAAACGCTAAACCCTGAATGAATCCCTTTCAAGGAACCCTTATGGATCCCTTTACAGGATCCCTAGACCTTAAACCAAGTCCACCCGCCTTTCGCCTCGCCGGCTTCACATCCGGCAACTCCTGTGCACACAGTGTGCACACGGACGACCTGACTGATTCAGTAGTATTTCTCCGTTCACCTCCATGAAGCACTGTACTATACCATTATACCATAATACTATGATACCATATAAGAAAATGCAACATAATACCGTATTACTCAGCATAACACTGGCCCTCTTAATATAGAAAAATGTAGAAAATCGTCGCTTAGCTTTGTTTCGCGAGGCTAATCTATGACGGGGGAGTCCTTGGCGGCCTCCTTGTCATTGAGGCCGAAGTCCCTGGCCAGGCCGCACCTCGGCATGGTATACTGTAGGGGGCCTTAATAATTCGAGCAGGGTCCCTTTAAAGGGGTCAAGAAGGGTTACAATAAGGGCTACTATAGTATAGGAGCCTTAAATAGCCTTAATAATGAGAAAAGGGTTTGGGGCCCCATTATACTATAGTTATTATAAGGTAATTATTGAAGGTTCTAGATTAAAGGAATGGAAGGTTCGGCCCCCTTGCGCGTTTGATAGCCTTTCAGCTTCACACCGGGACTGAAAGGCAAACCGCAGCGTTGACCCTGCCGAGTCCTCCGGGCATAGGCCGACAGTTAGCTGAGCCCAGCGCTGCTTGAGATACCGCTGCTGCTTGTCCGAGAAGATATGCCTGAACTTCCCAAAGGGATCGGAAGAGGGACGGAACTCTGCAAATGGCTGGGATCCTGACAAGTACTTCAGCATGGTTCGGTGCATTCGCTTGCCAACCTGGTCGTTTGAAAACTGTCCCGGAATCGACAGCACTGAAGAGCCCCTGACAAATACAGCGCAAGGCCCTAGTCACCAAGTCCCACCCATTTTGCCTGCAAGAAGGAACACCGTCCACCCACGACTCACGACTTTATAAAGTCCCCCACGTAAACGCGATGCGAAATGGCATACATGTAATCCACCACAATTCAGAAGAAGCCGTTTCCCGAAGTAAACGCAAGTCGCACCCTTGGTTGCCCGTATGCACAACAAACATAGACGCACTGAAATCCTGCATCTATCACATCCTACACTATGACATCCTATATATCCATATCAACCTCACCAAACATGCGGGTTCTGGCCTTGTCGTTCAGCCCATCAGCAAATTTCTCGCTGGCAAGCACGTTGTACAGCCTCGGCTACCACGAACTGGCCCACTGAACCTGTGCAGGCAACCTGCAGAGCTCTGAAGCGCAAAAGGATGCGCCGGGCACCAGCAGGCGCCCAGGAGGTCTAAAGCAACTGAGATGCTCGCTGGCTGACCTCAGCCAGGGGGAAGATGCAAAGCCGGCTGCCAGTGCAATTAAACGCTGCATTGCCAGGAAGGTGTTTACTTGGCTGCCTGTGCCGCTTCAGCGATCCGTTACAGGCCCGCGCCTTCACGGCACCTTCAGAGGCGACACGACAGGCCTGGGACTTCCACGGCAACGCAAGCTCCCAGCTACCACGTCTCGACTCGTCTTGTCTCGGCTTCGGGCTGTAGAAAGCCAGGATGCGCGCTCCTCCGGCCTGAGCGAAGCGGGTACCGTCATGGTTACAGCTACTGTACGGCCACAGCTCGACTGACTGCTCTCTGGTCAGAATAAAACCCACGCGAGAATGATGCTGCGCAAGCAGAGCGAAGTGTGATTGGCTGACTCTCCCAAAAAGCAACTCATCCAACACGTTCATTCATCAACCTGTCCAGTCAAATGTGCCGACACGCCCCACTCGAGGCCCCTGTAAGACCCTCTGCTTGCAGCCTGTTCTTTTGGAGCCTTCGGAACCATCTTTTGGACCCTGACGAAGCCGGGGCCGCCACTCCATTTTCAGGACCTTCTTTGGGTCCAATTCCTCAATAAGCGAAGCAGCTCCGAAGCTCCTACTGTTATGAACTGTTGTACCGCCGGGAAGGAACGGAACATCTCGCGCACGTGTCGCTCCACATCTCGTTCCGGTGGCAAGCCCTTTCTCAACTCGAAACTGGGTCTGGAGCCACGCCAGCGGCCTCCAACAGCAGCGCATCGAGTTTGCCCTTGGACTTGCCCATGGCCTCCATTGCCGTAGTAGGATGCGACAGGTCTCGGGAGCCCAGCCCAAGGCCCCGAATCCAAAAGCCTGTTCAGGCCTAACCCGCATCGGTCACTTCGCTCTCCAAAACCTTGATGGGAGGCCAGAAGGGAGGTTTAAGATTCTTGGGGTAGGGATTCCTGAATATGAACCCTATCATGGGAACCGATTCCCTACTAAACCCCCATAGGCTAAAACCCCTTTGGCCTCATATGAAACCTGCATCAAAACAATTTCGCCGCCTGGGCGGCCGAAGATGCCCAGCCAGCGTCAGCTCGCCATCAGGAGCCACTAGTTCACACGGCACGCATTGGGGTTTGGGCGATTTCCTCTCCTTCTGGGACTCCGATCGGGCAACTGGTGTCTGGAGGCTGCCGGTTGTAGGGCAGGGGGGCCTGCTGAAGTCGCAAACTGATGTTCCTTGTCTCTCTGCCTTTGTTCTGACTGGCCGATAAGGATCCAGGCTTCCGCTTCTGGGTTCCGGTCTTTGCCCTCGGCCTGGTCGGTTGCTTACTCTCAGACTTCCGGATCGCTATCATGCGCCTTGTCTCATGGATCTCGGTTGACGAGAGACTCCAGCATAATCATGGTTTTGGGTCAGATCCTGAAAGTTAGTAAAGCGCTGCACCAACCCTTGTCCTCGCACCGATTCGTTGCACTCCCTCTGAGCGCAAAACTCAACATGGTCCCGAACTTTCCGGTATGGGCTAAGTCTGATTTGACAGGATAAAATCGCAGTGGCCGCGGCAACATGCTGCTTAGGCGACTTTTTCGCGCCGCATCAGAAGCTAAGCAGCTCAAGCCTCACTGGCAAGGCATCAAGCTCCGCGCAGTTTCTGCCTCGGTCTCTTTTGTACATTAGCATATGTAGTACTCAGTACTCACTCGGAGAAACCATGTTGGGCAGCATGGCACTCCACCCGGATGAACAACATAAAGGCTGAGCGGTGCACGTGACCCTGCCACGCTGGAAATCCTCGAACTTGATGCGGATGTCTGCTGTGCCAACTCCGGAGACCTGGCATTCGATCGTGGCACCAAATGTCGCCTGAAGCGGCGCCCAAACCCCGATGAGGCCTTCTCTTCGACGGCTAGAAGCATGTCCAGCAAAACTTGTCCGACAGCCAGGACGTGAAGCTCCTCCTGTAAGGCAATTATCGAAAATGCAAAGAGGACCTGGCACTTGAAACGATCCGCATGTTGGACATGATGATCATCAAACTTCATTAGCAGTGTTTTGTTACGTTTCGGTTTCGGGCAGTCATGAACGGGCTAGCAGGTTCAACTGGCAGCCTCCGCATGCTTCAGCCACAGAGCCACTTTGGCATCTGCCGCCGTCCTCGGCGCAGCTGGGACAGCCACAAGGTTTGCAACAAGCTTCACGCGGGACCCTTACCTGATCTGATGTGGCACCGACCATCTGGCTTCATGTGAGATTGCCCTGAGGCAGCCATTGCTGGACCAGGCTGCGGCAACTCAGCTTCCCGCAAGGAGACTGCTACACCTCAAGAACAGCCACTGATCTCACTTGTCAGGCGACTTGGCGATGTAGCGGATGGCGTGTGACAGCTCCTGAGGGTGTCGCCGCACACGTCGGCATGACCTTCGAAATGGCTCCGTAGGAGACCACTTGTCAAGGCCTTGGCCCACGCCGTACTGCACGCTTCCCACGCTTCCAAGCCCGACACCAAAAATACCATGGACCACATCGTGATGCTGCCATGATATACCGGAAACTGCTTGCTGCGGCCGAAACTTGAAGGTGGCTGAGATCCCAACAAACCAAACCTGAAAGGCAAGACGGACACTGGTGATACAGTTTAATGTGGCTCACAGCACGCCTCGGTGCACGCCTGCGTGACTGACACGGCGCGGCCCGGCCTCGTTCAACAACGGCACGAAATCCTGCTGTAGCTGTGTCAATAACTCGCTGGAAGTTCCCACTGCAGGACCAAAGATGACAAAAGCGTGGGGTGCCCTGATTTGCCTGCAACTGGAATGAAAACACCCTCTGCGTCCAAAAGCCCCTTCTTCTGATATCTTCATCCCTGCTGGCTGCTGGCCCCCCCCGGGCCCCCTCCTCTGCGCTCCGCCGCAGGCCCAGAAGCCAGCGACCCCCGCCAGTCAGCGAGGCCTCTTCGCGAGCCTCCGTCTCAGAAACAATCTGTCGATGCTGGAACACCGAGAAGCACGGATCGCAAAAAACAAGAAACACCATTACATTACTGAACAATGTAATAATCTCCGCTATTCGTTCCAAAAAGACTCAGCTGGAGGAGCCGGGCCGGGACGGTGCCATCCGCGAACAGCGCCAGACCGGAGCCGGCCGGCCTCGGCGTCGGATGGGAAGAAGGAACCACGTGTCTTCGGTGCATAAGTACAAGACTGCTGTAATCGTGCTCTGTAAAAGACTAAGCGGGATAGCAGCATGCGTACCGAAGTCAGCGGAACCACAAGAAAAGCTCAATAAGACAGAAGAGCGCCACAGTAGAACAAGGGTGCACCATGTGTTAAAGCAATGTCTGGGCCAACAAGAATATTGAAGACCGAGTTAAGCCAGCACCGTGTAAGATATCATGTTACCACACATGGAGCAGTGGAATGCAAAGCGACGAAGCATCATACCATGGCATGTCCGAACAAGGTATCTCATGCAGTTCTGCAGCGCCTTGTATTGTACAAGTACCGGATCGTTTCTTGCGAGCAACAGTTGACATACCATCTTGACATCAGAAAATTCTGGCACCTCTAGTGCAGGCGTAATGCAGTGCAAGAGCACAACGCCGTGACAGCATCGAAGCATGAACAACACACAAGAAGCATCACCGAGAAGATGCGCCACAGCTTTGAGAAGGACATAGTTTAACACACAAAACGGTCTGGAACGGTGTGGCCAAAGAACTTTAACGCCCAACAGCCCTGACCTGTAGCACGCTGGCAAGCACCGCAACTACCTTCTCCTCAAACATGTGTGCTGCATGCACGTGACGGCAGAATTCTCTCGGACTCCCGGCAAAGTGCTGGGCACATCCTGGAGCTGGGCTTCTTGAAAAATCCCTCCTGAGATCAAATCACACTGGCACCACTGACGGAAACACGGTACAGAGACGATCGTCTATTTCGGCATGGGTAGGATGAGAATAATACGGATACAGAATCGCAACATGTCCACGACTGCTGGATCTCTTCCGGGAAGCCTGGAGCTAAAGATGTTGCATCATAAGGGAACGGGTCAGCAGTTCATACGCCCCCGCCGCTGTCCTCCGGCTTTGCGGAGAGCTTGTGTCCCAGGCTGACCTGTGCCAAGCCCGCAATCTCTGCTGGGTTCGCGTGCTGGACTTCGCTGAGACTTCCCAGAATCGTCGGAAAGTGCTTACGGACAGACATCTCATGACTCCTCTGCTGCATAATGTGTCCAAAGCTCCCGGGAGTGCAAGAAGGAGTGGCACACCTCCAGGAAACTCTTGAGCTGAGCTGCTGACCAAAAGCATCCGTCGAAGTTTGCCACAAGTTGAAAGGCTTCGGCACGGCGTACTTGCCTGCGCAGCACATCCACATCCGTGATGTCTCGCCCCTCATACTCTAACGAAAACTTCAAATCGACTCCTCTGGAACGAACGTGCCCTTACCGTCTCGTCATTTTGCATCCTGCATGGCTGAGTACACGAAGCAGGGCAACAAGTCCATAGTGTGCGAATCAGCCCGGATGTTTCAGGCTTGTAGGTTACAGCATACTTGCAAGATGAGGCATTCTCCTTTGCAGATTTTGCAGCCCCAATCACAAGGAATTGGGGAATTAAAGTATGTCATTACATGTAGGTTCAGCAAAATGCCGTGAATTACGAAATTATCAGTTACAAATTCATCACTCAGCGTGGATGTCGCATTCAGACAGAATCCAAATTGTCTCGTCATTGGGTAAGTGAGTCTTGACTCGCACTGTCGGCCAGAATCGGATCTGTGTACGTTGCAAGGCAATGTCTCGCATCCGACAATCCTGGCTCACTTAGTCCCTCTAATCCTGCTGGCCTTCCTGCTCCCACGTGGCAGAAACCCCGACATACCCCGACTGTGCGAACATCCTCGTCCTCAAACCGGTCCCTGAGGCGAAAAACGGCCTTCAGCAAGGCCCGCACAGGAAGCTGCGTCCGGCCTTGGCTGTGCACTCCGAGGTGGGCAAGAAGAAAGCCGCACACATACTATGCAAGAACTCGCATCTCCTGCTGAGCAAAACCGCAGCCACGAACCATCATCGGAAGCTTGCTGCCAGTCGGGTCAGGTAGAGGGGGCTTCTGCTTCAACCGCGGAAGTGCCGGTGTTGCGAGATGGTGCTGTGGGGCTCTCGCAGCTGAAAACCCCATCATGCCATGTTGGAAGGCTATGCCAAACCAGACCGGGACATCTTGGGCATGGACATCGTCATCCAGTCTGCCGCCTGGAGATGGGCTGCTCAGATTCCCTCATGGCACTGCAGCCTCGCAACTATCCCGGATGTGGCAAAGGTCCAGGCGGCAAACGGCTGGGCAGGCAGCGGGTAGCACGATGTCATGTCAGGCATCCTCGGGCACTCGAATTTCGGCCAACACCTGAACACCTCTGCTTGACACCCTGAGGCCCAAGCATGGTCTCGGAGTAAGGCGAGTCGGAGTAAGGCGAGTAAGGCGCCGGCCACCTTAAGTGCTTGTGGCCTGCCATACCCTAAGCTTTTTTTGCAGCAGGCCTCGTTGTCCAGCAGCCCGGTTACAGCAAAGAGCCCCTCTGTCCCCCGCTTCTTCAAAGCAAGGAGAGGAGTCGAGCTGACACTCGCGACGACACTATCCTGTGATCATGAGCGGATGTCCGCGATGCACCACAGATTTAGGCGCGTGCGACATACGGCCATGCACCGTGCAGACGACTGATGCTGCTGCTGCTGCTACTGATAGGTCCAGGTTCGGCTGCCGCTCGAGACCCCTCCTTACTCAGTTTAAACCAACGGCATAACTCAAGTCGTGGAGCTTGAAAGACTCATGACGGTAGTGCGGCTGGCGCTGGTGCATCCTCAGGCTTGGGTCCCGGGCCAAGTCTGCAATCCTTCCCAATCGCCGATGCCCTCCAGCATCTGAGGCGATGTGAAGTCGCCGAGTACGGCCTTCCGTGGGAGCATGGGCACGGAACAGCAGAAGCAGCATGTAGCAGCCAGGCAGCAGCAGCAAATGCAAGCAACTAACAGGGAGGCACTAACAAATCTGAAACGTACACAGGCTTCAGGGTTGTGCATGGGGTTGGCTTTAAGATGCTCTAAGTCCGTGAAGCGGCACGAAGATTTAACCTGCTGACATTCCCGGATCATTCCCGAGCGTTCCTAAAGTCCGCAGCGAAAGCCGGTGCTGCCACCACTTTTGTGACTCGCGCTGTTGTAATCCTTGGGTCCTTGGGCATTGGCTGACGAGGGCTGTGCCTGCAGTGATCGTAATGAGCCCGCGAGATGTGCGGACTGGAACCCTCCTACTCCAGATCTTGGGGTCCCATGCTCTCTCTGCAAAGCTCACCAATGACTCAGGGTACGATTGTCGAAGTATGAACTAATGATTCTTCTTAAGTTTTGGTGCAGCTGTGTACGGCTGATCCCGAGCTGCGATGGGAGATCTTGACAGGCTGCAGAGCATAAACGACTATGCGTAGAGTAAAAACATAGAAACACCGTGTAAAGATCCCTGTAAGGTTTAGGGCTCGTCGCAGCTAGGGATCTGATCGTGCAGGGGCCCGGTTGGCCAGAATCCCCAAGAAAATTCGGGGGCTGGCGCCACGCATATTTAAGCATTCCCTCCAGCTTCGAGCTTGTATCGCTCAGATGACTGGATCTGCAACATGTGGGTCTCTTCTGAACCCAGACGATGCCGTGACTTCAACATGCGACGGCACTTGCAGCTTCAAGTCTCAAGGCGTTGCCGTAATGGTAACACGTTCCACTGGTTTATGTGAGGACATCCTACGAGAATTGCCAGGCGGGTGCGTCGGGATACGTCTGAACAGCTTGCTGACAAGTGCCAGCTACGACAAAGCCACCATCTTCAGAATTCTCACTGGGCTCCATGGCGTTCCTGGAGATGTACACCGAACAAACTGATTTTGTCCCCATTGCAACAACCTTAAGCTGGTGTGTGTGTGTGTGTGTGTGCGTGCGTGTTCAACGCAGCATTAATATTCGTAGTGGTAAATGCACAGTTCACAGTCGACAGCTTGACAGAAATCCCTGCGTTAGGGACCTTATCTTGGCCGCAAATACGGGAGCAGTTCGGAATAGATTAAGACGCCCAGCTGGCGTGCTGGTGTGTGTGTTCAAACTTGTGGCTTGGAGATTAGCAACTCCGCAGCACTGCATGAGATCTACATGATTGCCCTGAACATACCTCACAGTACCAGTAGAGGCCTGGATCTGTTTCCCCGCCTTTATTCGGTGGAATGCTCCGACTCCGACACTTGGACGTCATCTGCGAGGTGCTCTGACTCCGAGCTTCTCTGGCGCAGCATGTCCTTCGTGGCTCGGCGCTTGGGAAGTTGACTCTTGTAGGGGGAAAGAGAATCAGCGCTGTTCTGTCAGGCCAGGCGTCATCGGGAGAGGGATCCTGGCTCCACACCAGCCGAGCGTGCGGATTTCGGGGTGCATCACAGGACTCGTCCGGCAAGGGGTCTGCCGACGTGTCTGCTGCCTTGGTTGTCAACTACGACCAGGCTCCCAAAAAGCGAAGGCCCAACCTCGCCAAGTTTCAGGGCTGGTCGGCTCTCCTGCGGCAAGGTGCTCTGCTTTTGCACAAGCCACGATGCTTCTTTGGGCACCCGCAACAGTCCTGAAGGCTCTTCGGTCTCAGACGCCTTCTTTGCTTCATCCTGGGGCACGCGGAGGTGCGTGTTGCCGAGCAGGATGGCGGATGGGGATGACGGTGCTTCCGGCGCAACCTGGAAACAGCGTGACTCGAAAGCCGCAGTCTGAAGCCCCGGAGCTCTCCGAGATCTGAGAAGCCGCGAAGCCTCCGACGGGATGAACTCGGCCCGGAGCTGCATCAGCTGGCGGCAAGCCTTTTCTGCCTGTCAGATACGTCCCTTTGCTCTCGTAGCTTGAAAAGCGGCTTCTCGCTGCGAGGGGCGGAAAGGGAACGCGATTCAACTCCAGCTGCCAAGTTGCCATGGCGAGTCGCAGTTCCGTGCCTTCCAGCTCCATTTCCGCAGACCTCGGACACTGAAAGACTTCAACGGCAGCTGAGGTCGAGAATTGAAGCATGCTCCAAGACTCGGTGCCGGTTACACCTGCTATGTGCTGCTGGTGGCCTTCTCATGGCATTCTCATCGATGCTGATTTGTTCCAGGTACCGTCGACGAGTGAGCCAGCCGGCCTCAGAAGTTAATAACCGACTGAACACTGTGGCAGCTTCACCCGGCTGCCGTTGAAGAGAATGCGCCGTTGCTTTGCTACAAAGGCAGAGCAGCAAAGTGATCATAAAACCGCACAGGCTAGAATCGGGGCCGTAATTATCTCAAACGATTCTGGGGTTGATTATGTTGTAATGACAATCGGGCTGTGGGGTATCTCATACCACAATCAGGAACCCTCAGGAATAGATGTTGCTCGCCTTCGCTGATGCCAGTTGAAGCTGATGGTCCATCCGCTGGCAGTTCTGCTGGTCCAGAAACACGCTCTCCTGGTGAAGCATGTCGTGCCACCGAAGTTACAACATCAACAGGTAACGTGCAACGAGGCAAGATGCACTGAGCGTGGAAAGCATCTCCCACCGTCCTGACGAGCCAAGAGCTCATCCAGCGCTCTTCCTCGAAAACAGCCATCAAGCTGGTAAATCGGCTTAGGGCTTTAGGGTTTTGAGGCCGCAGGGACAGGGAGGCCGAAGAGCTTGTCCAGAAGAACAAAGTCCAAAACCTTCCCGAACCAGGTCCAAGTTACGCACGCTCATGTTCTTGGACAGTGACCCGCCGACCCGCAACCCAAACTCTTCACCGAAAATACCTGAGTTCGGGGCGCACAGAGTTGGGCTTGACTAGGGGGAAAATTAAGCGTATGTTGAACAAAGCGTCTATCGACTACTGAAGAGCTAGGAATGAAAAACAAAAGCTTTGTTGGCAAAAGCTTGCGATGCCAAATATGTTCGCAACGGCTTTGTCCACGGCATGCTCCAGTTCTGTCATCGGGTCATAGGCATCACCGCAGATGTAGCCTGATACAGGAAGTGGCACTTTGGGGTTCCACTGACGGCACTGCAAACATGTGGCAGGCCGTCTGGTAGAGACAAGAGGCTCTCTTGTTCCATGGGGCAAGCCGACTCTTCACCCGGTCCCCACATCAGATGGGGCAAAGGAACTTGAGCCCTCGAAGCTCGCACGTTGCCATGGACGATGAGACTTGTTGAACAGAAGGCTGACGGCTGCTGCTCGCTGATCCCCCATACTCACTTGGGTTTGTAGCTGGCGACTGGAAGTTCAGAACAGTGCTCTGGCCGCATAGCCTCGACATCTGCTAGAATGTCCCGAAAACCCGTGCAAGTGCCAGCCGCCCTCGAACTTTCTACCTTCCGATTCATTACTTCACATTCCTTTCAGCCGGAGCTTCCAAGGCCCAAGCCGGTAAAGACGGGGGGAAAGCCATAAAGGCAGCTGGCTCCCATCGAGACCAGCACCTCAAGAATGAAGTTTCGACTCACAGCTTGGCGAAGGCAAGGGTTCTGTGCGATTGCATGTATTGCCGCACTGAGATGGAACACTACTTATTCGACTTGACACATTCCACATGGTGCCCACTCGGTGTCTGTGTTCTGGGAATCTGTTAGCCGCTACCCACGTAGTCCACCCGCTGTGCTCCGAAATACCCTACTTGGATGCTTCATCTGGAACCCCAACCTGCAGGACTCCGAAAACGGGAGTCGGTGACACAAGACGATATGGGAGTTTCCGAAAACAGGGGACCCCAATATAGTACCCCGAAATAGTAGGATCCGTATTATAAGGACCCCAAAATAAGGTACCCCTAATTTTCGGAAACCCCCATATATGCCCGAGGACACAACCACCCTGCAACGCATTGGAAGCATGGGGTGACTCGTGTCACCTTCTGCAGAACCAGTTGCCCGACCATTCCTCGTGTCCTGGCTTATCTCTCGTGCACTCACTATGGGGGTGCGCATAGTTTCGCGGTTCTAGTTTCAGATCGGCTGCCGGTGAGTTTCGGATCACGGGAGTGAGTTTCAAGGCGTCCGAGCACAGCCCGAAACTGACACCACGCCCCGAAACTGACCACCTTGCACCCTGAAACTGACCCTCGCCCGCCCCGAAACCGGGGGTGCTGCGTCGGGATGTTGCCAGGTGACTACTACAATACCACTCGAGTAATACTAAGACTACTACTGCTAGTACTGCGAGTACTAAATGCTACGGTTCTACTAGCGACCAATACGAGTAGTAATTGCCACGAGTACTACTTACTACTGCTGCTTGTACTACTAATTAGTTACTAGTCTTGCTAGCGTACTGTACTATAAACTGGCCACACCCCGATCCGAAACTCAAGTCCTGTGGATCCGAAACTGACCTGGCCTCTGCCCCGAAACTCCGCCCCGAAACTCAACAACGAAACTACCCTCGAAAACCCTGAAACTCGCAACTTCCACTGAGGGAGCTCTCGCGACGGGCAGGGAGCATTGGAAACCAACCTCACGCTGGGCGCAGCTAGGCACGTTGCGAATACTATTCGTGTCGCATGGAAGCGTCCTTCGCAGCATGGGCGGCCATCAGCATAGCAAACCTTGCGAACCGTGGGCAAATCGTGCCAACTTCAGCACATCCGTGCTATGGGGCAGTCTTTCTCTCGCCTGATATGCTGAGTTGATGTTTTGTGAGATTGTATGTGCGCCCACCAGAAGTCCTAAACTTCGTTCCGCGGCATGCCTTCGCCGTCACATCCGGTCTACGCGAAGCCGCCAAAGTATTCGCATTTTCGCGTGCTGGTGGCAGGGCCAAGGGCCAGTCTCTTGCAACAAGTTCATGGCATAGATTCCTCGAAACCTGGGATCTGGGCATGCTTGCACCCATCGCAACTCCGCAGTTGGATGTTGGTGGAGTCTGCAAGGATGCCCTGCGCCACCTGCACAGGAAAACCCCAGCGCTGGAAGTGTGCTGAAATACAAGTTCCGAACCACTACACCCGGAACGCCAGCCAACTAGGGCTTGCAAACGAACTGTGGCTTCTGCATGCTGAGCGTATGCTAAGAAGGCGCTCGTGCTTCAACCTACACTTTCAAGAGGAGGCCTGTCGATAGCCACAGGGCAGACGGAACACTGCTTGGGCCTCGAAGCTCCAACAGCGAACCTGAGACTGTGCGTTCGACACCGGCACTTGCTTGTTCGACTGCATTTCATTGCTGTCTACTTCCTGGGTAAGCCACGGCCAGCGGCCAACAAGGCGGGATCGTTTCGGAGACGCATGGTCAAGACAAGAGGGGCTTATGAGAATTCGGGAACTGCGACACTCTAAGCCATGCATGACCTGAAGGAGAATTTCTTGAGAACAGAAACAGCACTGGGCTGGTAGTCATGATGACTACCAGCCCCATTTTTGGACCCTAGCGCTGCCAGGAATCGATTGCGGTATCAGCCCCACCGTGACTCAGGAGCACTCGGCGCATCGTGCGACAGGATTGGTAAGACCCAGGCGTAGGCGTCGAGCCGCACCGGAAGAGGGTTGAGCCTGCACCACAAGACGCTTCCGAGCAGCGGGGAAAGAAGCCGTGTGGGTACATAGGGTTTTGGTCGTTGCTCTACTTACTCATGTGCGTGCCTGTTTCTTTGTGCGTTTTGTTGTGCCATGTGTTCAGGGTATGTCTATTTCAAGGTTTACATGTGTCTGCATGACCTGTTTATGCGCATGCATCCATGCGTGTTCATGTTCGTCTGCACACGACAGGAAGATCCTGACGCACGTCTTGGCAATATTAAAACCCTACGCCCTCAACTCCTCCTAACATCCTAAGAACCATCCACCCGGAACCGGACGTCTGAAGAAGCATCATATTGCGGAAAAACCCTAAACCGTAAACCCCTAAACCCATGGAACCCTGAAAGCTTGACCGTCACGACCGCAACGCACATTTTGGGGGCAGTCCTGCATCGGTCTGCCAGATCCCCCGCTGTGCCCAGGCTATGGCCTTCCCCGAGGATTGCACACCTCAGTTCAGGGCTCTTTAGAAAATAATGTGGTTTCCTTGTTAAGGTAGCTTAAACTAAATCCACATACATCTGTGTGTGTAACAGTATACTGAATAGAATGGAATGGAACTAGTTCGAACAGAATAGAACTAGAATAGAAAGAACAGCATATATACAATATACTATATGTTCCAGGTTTCTCCCAACCCAAGGTTCGACCCTCACAAGTCAATAGGCTGGACGAGGCGTCCGTGCAGCTGTTGCAGGCTCGATTGGTAAGCCATGCTGCATTTGGGCAAGTTCAAGAGGCTGCCGATTCGTTGGGAAGAGGTACACAAAAGCTTTGGATCCCACGAGCCCCAGGATATAGGTCAAAGGTCAAAACGAGATGGGAGTGGGACCAAATAATGGTCCGAAAGCTGATCAACCCAAGCCCACTTAACCCTCAACCCCCAAAATTCCCCAAGTTTTGGGGCCAGCGGCGTTGATAAAGAAAGCGTACGAAACCCGTTTCATGAACTGCAAGACTTCTCCTTGAGTTCGTGACAGCGTGGCCGGAAGAGCTGTTCTCCTCCTCGGGGCACAGGCAGACTGAGGCAGACGTGACATCACCCTAGGGATCTAAGGACTCATATTTAAAGGCTTTTGGGCCCAAAGACCATACTATATAAGGCTTTTGGGCTATTTTGATCCCTAGGGTCACAGCGGCACACAGCGCCACATGTCAAATTCTCAAAGCACCTGCGGCGCAGTGGGCAGCGCGACCGATGAGCACGCACCTTGCTCATGGGCTCTTGCTGGACATGCTACCCAATACCTCCATGCCTTGGCTATGCATGAAGCAGAGGTAAAGCTTTGACCCCTTTCGTGCTCCGTTGCTCCGGGGGTTGGGGTGTTGGCGAAGTTGACTTCGCATGAAGGTTCCTTTCGTGCTGCGTTGCTCCGGGGGTCGGGGTTCTGGCAGAGTTGACTCCGCATGAAGGCTTGACCCCTTTCGTGCTGCGTTGCTCTCGGGGTTGGGGTGCTGTCGAAGTTGACTCCGCATGAAGGTTTGACCCCTTTCGTGCTCCGTTGCTCAGGGGGTTGGGGTGCTGTCCAAGTAAGGTTTGACCCCTTCGGTGGTCACAAGGCCTCTCTTCAGGAGTCTGAGTGTGCAGACCCAGCGGAAAGTGATGTTGATGCGCTCCTGGGGCAGCTCAGAAGGCTCATGCTCTTGCTCTCGCTGCTTGACTGCAGGCTTGGCTTCTGGCGTGTCGGATGGGCTCCCGAGGGTTGCACTTCGGCACGAAGTGCAGACAGTGCCGCTGCATACGGCCCTAGGCAGATATGCATCGTGAGACCGAGAGCCGCGAGCTGCAAAAGAGAAGACCAACTGTGTGGCTCTTGTGGACAGCTGGTGGACCTCCATAGTCAAGATGTCCCCGTCGCAGAGGTCGGTTTCAACGATGCTTCCGGTCACTGGATCCTAAGCATGTTCACATAAACTGGGGTTCTCTTTCTGTTTAACATTGCAGATGCGAGGAGCTGCTCTCGGAGCCGTGGCCCCGCTTACACTCACGCTAAACTTGTCGCGGAGACCATTCTTCTTGCCACAGCTGCTGTTTCTAATGAGCCTGAGCATGCCCTGCTACCGACCTGAAAGTGCTTTGGTAGATCTGTTTGAATGGCGGAGTTGCACCTGGCTCCTTTCTTGCAAGCAGCTGAATGAGCTATCGCTTTCGAAGGGCCCCCTCCCATTTTCCATTATTCTGACTCAACCCGAAAGACGAGAATCGAATCGAATATCGCTCATGTCAAGACTGACACTTCGACTATCTACAACAACAGCCTCTCCTCCCAGCTGCAAGCATCAGCTGCGCAGACTTTTTCGTGCATGCCCGCGTGCTGGACAGAGATTCACCAAGCCTCGCCAATTTGCAAAGGCAGCGTACCATCTTCTGCCATCAATCTACAGGCTTCCGCAGGATCATCTTGCAGGTCTATGGCAAGCAATATGCCGCTTTGCGGCAAGGTACCCGGCTGTGCCAGGTGAAACTGGAACAGGAGCAAGCTATTCAAACATGGCTGCGTCCACCATATCGTCGAACATGCTGACATCGCCAAGGCCCTGACGACGCAAGACCGGCTCCTAGCACGGGGTGCAAGGTACTTCGAAGTCACCAGGCCAACTGGCAATAGCTAGCATTGCACAGCCAGGATACACGACTGCCGGCAGCTGCATGAAAGGCAAACTTCACTCCTTCAAGCTTTGACCTAGTAGCCCTTCTGATGTGGGCAGTCCTCCATCGTCAGGTCGACGACCGTGGAGACGCGGTCTTCCTTCTCCATACCGGCCCACATCTCGACTATTGCCTGTTCGAGCATCTGTCAAGATTGCCAAAGTCGCTTGCCAAGACATTGCTGGTGAGAGGGGGGGAAGAAACCCATGAATCTGCGAGGAGGACGATGAATATCGGGCTGATGCAGAAGGAGGTGGAGGAGGGCCATGGTCATGGTTATGGCCTGTCTAAAATCATGATGATGATGATGACGAGAAGCAGCAGGAGGATGATTATGGTACCTACGATGCTGACATGATGCTGGCGGTGATAGTGCTGATGGTGGTGGCAGGTTAAAGGTGATGAGTTCAGTGGTGATGGTGAAAGTGGTGATGGCGATGATTGGGTGATGATGTTGAAAGCTGTGGTATTGTGCTAATAAGCTGCCAGTAAGTACACATGCGGCCTATCCCTACACTTGGGTGAACCAGCTGAATCTGGATTCGATTGAGACGGCCGATGGCCAAGTTTGGGCAAGATTGCAAGCAAGATTGCAGCAATCTTGGTCTACATGGCAAACTTAAACTAGTCGGCAAAGCATGTACAAGTGGACACGGCGGGGCAAGATTGTCAAGATTGCGCAGGATTGCAAGAATGTCCAGATTTTGAAAAAATGCTTGTTCTGGAATCCCGGCACAATGTACTACTCCTACTACTCCTCCTCCTCCTCCTCCTACTACTACTACTACTACTACTATCACTATCAGTACCAACACCACGACCACCACCACTACCAGCTGCTCAGCACGGCGAGTAGCAGGTGCGCGTACTATCGGTGCTGGTCAGATTGATTGTGCTCTGCTAGAAAGCTAGTAATAAAGGGGCCTGAGTAAGGAGAATAGGGTTTGGGGATATATTTCACTATAATTATAGTTAGAACCCCAAAAATAGTTTTTGTATTTATTTAGGCCCCTGTAGTACTTCAGGAACCAATATTGCAACCATCCACCGACACCGTGCTGCAACTTGCGAGCCTCAGCACCCACCACGAAGTCCAGCTTGTCCTTCTGCCTGGAGTATGGGCGCATTTCCGAACATGGCCCAAGCAGACAGAAACAATCAGAATAAAGCGATGGACCTCACCGGAAAGTGCAGGAGGACGTGTCGGAAAGCAAGGACAGTCAAATGCGTTGTTCATCAGAATATGCAACAGGTAAGAAGCCCAGCCAAACGCGGGTGGCACCCAATCAGACGCGGCACAACCCAATCCGAAAACATGGCCGGGGACATCTCGTTAAAGCTGTTTACGGTTCGATCTGAACCGTTGACAAAATCAAGAAACATCAAGGCACCGGATCAAACAAACAAAGGAAGGCAAATCCAAGTACGACATCGAAATCGAAGAAGGTTCATCTTGAGAACAGGATGTTTGACCCTTCGATCCGGCCGGAAAAGCGATTCCTGCGAAAGACTTCATCTATCCTCATCTCCCCACCCGTCCATGCCCATTCTTGTTTTGTTGTAGCGTAACGGTAACCCGAAAGCCGTTTCGGAGGAGCAAATCGTGTACCTGATGTTGATGTCGCTCGTCCGGCGCTCGGGCGTTTGACGGATTTCGGCTGTCTGCTTCCTGTCAGAAGCTTCTCCCTCGTAGTTTACTCGATACTTTCAAGCTTCACAGTGTCCCTTGGCCTTCCCGGATTCCTGCACCCGGGCGCCACGCAGAAGCATGCATTCCTCACACTCCCTCGACTACGCTCTTATCCGTGTTTTCCTCTCCTTCAGGGGACAGTCTACAGCAAGTTTAGTTTATCACTTATATAGGTTTTAGGCTGGAGGCTGTCTGGCGTTCACATACTCCTGCTTCTCTCATAAATGCCCCGAGTCTGCACAGCCCTGCATCGCAATCACCTGGTGCAGGAATGTGATCGCATCGTGGCTTATTGACCAAGCGGCTCGGTCCAGATCTCCACCGCAGAATCTGGGGCTGAGGAGGCCAACAAAGGAGCCTCCAAGTCCTGGAAGTGCTCGAGTTTCAAGAGGATCAGGGCTTGAGGCCTGGGGAAAGCTAGCATCGTCACGATCACACAAAAATTAAGAGGATGAGGATAGTGGTCCATGGTGAGATGTTGACGGCGATGCTGAGAATGATGCTTTTCGAGGTGTCTTTCGCAGTCAGAGTGGCACTTATAACTTCTGCTCTCAAAACAGGGGGGGCTTGCGGCTTTTGGGTTTTGGGGCCCTGAGGGCTCTGGGCGGCATGGTACTACTAGTATTAATATTACTATTCATACTACTATTAATATTACTATTAATATTACCATTAGTATTAGCATTAGTATTAATATTACTATAAGTATTGAAGAAGCCCCGGTTGTTCGGGTGGCTGTTGGCTTCGCTGCAGATCCTGTTCTGACACACGAAAGAAGCCTACAGGCAAGTGCTGCCAGATCTCCTGTACTCTTCTGTGGCCTCAGATAGACTCGAATCTGCAGATCAACTGCGCCCTGCATGGCCTTTCAGGTTAAGCGTGGCAATGTGCTAACCATGAAGCGTGTAATCCTTGTCAATACAAGACTCAAGCGGGCAACTGAGATGCATTTTGGTCAAATTCGCACGCAGATTATCTCGAACCAAGCGTCATCTTCCGACGGGAAGGTTGGAACGCGTGTTCCGCACTCCATCGTTTGTACGCTGTACATCACTTTAAAGACTTCCATGTGTATTTGCAGCGCGTCGTTGCAGTAAGACGCGAAGCACTAGCTCAGTAATGTGAGGTCTTCGGTACAGCTGCCGGTCAGACAGTTCGGTCCCATCAAGGCACGGAGACAAGGGATATGTCGACCACACAACAGTGTAGGTGCTGCAGATTCGCACGAGTTCTGCGAATGTCTGAATAAGGGGACCGGGTCTGACGCGCATGCAGACGAAATATGATTAATTAGTAATTAGTCTCCGACACACAGACTCCCTGATCAATGCCAACCTTTCATGATGCTCCGGGTTGTTGTGTTTCGTGAGGTGCACGGTTTAAACACCAGCCTCAAACCGGTGCGACGATTATGCAAAGACAGGTGAAACCTTATCTTCGCACAGCATGAGGGCTACGCGGCAGCTCCTGCGTGGCACAATGCGCACATCATCAGCATGTGATCCTTGCACTTGATCTTGCCAATACTTAAACAAGAAGGAACAAACTCAGCAGGACACCTAGAGAGATGAGCTGTGCTTAAGCTCTCGTTCAGATGAGATAGAATCGGTCCACCCAGCCGTCATCTTCTGACGGCGTGGTTTTCCGTTCTGGATCTTCGCACAGGAAAGACAATTCTTTCACGTGTTGTAGATATATTGTGCTCGCACATTTGGTTGGAGCGCCGTCATCTTCAAAGTGGCTCTAGATCAGCAGGCGACTTTGGTGTAACATTTCAGGGCATTAATATACAGTGGAACAGTCCAGCCCGTACTTGTAATAGAGCATAATAGAGCTATACGTCTGCATCCACACTTGGGTTAGTGACTGCTGCACGCAGTCGCATGCAGATCGCATGCAGAAATTTCTCCGTTCTGGGCCTTGTCAGAAGTATCGTGCTCCAACCTTTAGTAGGGGTGCCGTCATCTTGAAAGTGGCCTGAAGCTCCAGATCAGCACGTGACTTTGGTGTAATACACCAAGGCATATACAGTGGAACAACCCACCCCGTACTTGTAATAGAGCTAGGTCTGCGTCCACACTGGAGCTCTTGGTTTAATGACTGCCGCACGCAGTCGCATGCAGATCGCATGCAGAAATTTCTCTCCAGTGGGAGCTCTTGAGAAAATGACTGCTGCATGCAGTCGCATGCAGAGACGGAAGAAGTCTAATTATATACGCGCCGAAACGAAACACAGATGCTTGGTCTGTGTGTTTCGGCACCGGACAGCATCTGCAATTGGATCCAAGAAGGCTCACTAAGGGAAGCCCTTCTTCACCATGCTTCACCGGAGTTTCAGCATCTCTAGCGCCTAAAGAAAGAAACTGACTTTTCCATCCGCACCAAGCACTTGCGTGTAAGCTGGCTCGTGTCTCAAGATGGTGCATGCCTGAGTGGGTTTGATGTTGGCATCGTGGTGTGCCGCCATCTCAATGGGCGGGGCGACGGCCGTCTTCATGTCGTCTGCGAGATTGCATGCGGTGGCGATTTGAGATCCAAGCTCGCTGTTGGGAACACCTGTTTCCGCTCTTGCCTCTGCTTGTGCTGTTGATTCATAGTGACAAAGCCCGTGTGGCAATGGTAACGACGTTTCTGTAGGCATGAAACTCTGGCTCTGAATACATCTCCGTGGTCCTTTGCCCCGCAATGGCTCCAAGCGGAGTGGAGTCGCTTTTTGAAAGCCCGGAACAAACTGGCCGTCGATGTTTCGGATGCCCTTCTGCGCTGCGAAACTATCGCGGAACCGAATCACAGCATAGCCTCTCGACTTCCCGTCCGGAAAAAAGGGCATATCGATTTGGATGTCAGTCAGACCCTTCGACTCGAGGAAGTTGAACAAGATTTCCGCCTCACACTTTGCAGGGATGTTTCGCAGGAAAAGCGCCACAGATTCCGCCTCCTGGTCCTGGGCCCTCAGTGGTCTCGGGAACGAAGCCATGGGGGTCTAGGCCCTCTTAAAGAGTTACTCGATACTAAAGATACCCTAAACGGGCGTGGCTTTGAGCCGAAATAAAACTATCATACGAAACACTTCACCAAGCGAGCCCTGAAAGCATTGTTTACTGCCTTTGGGTTCGGGATGAGGGTGTAGTGCTCGGAACCCACAGCCCCCGAAGCTAAAACGAAAGTCCTCGACGAGCTGCCACACGATGGAGTTGTTTGGCACTCGGATGCCAACCTCGCGGCGTTTCCAGACCTGGCAGTTTTCTGCAGCCTGAGGATCTTCGGATCACTGGTTCGTTATGTTTTGCTTGCGATGGCAGAAATGAGGCTTCGACCCCAAGGCCACACAAACGTGCCCGTGTGAAACAGTCTGGTCTCGGTTCACCTGTATCCTCGCTCCAACTACTGCTACGGTTGCATGGCTGTTTGGATCACAGCCAGGATGGGGATTCAGTGGGGGCAGGAGAAGGGGCAGCAAACCCCACGGTAACACTTTGGGGCTCCTCTTTCAGACAAGCGCGTTCCGTGCTCTGATGCAGTGCCGCTGCATGTATTTTCGATTATGAAATCGCTGTGCCTGCCGCATGGGCTTTGGAGTTTTGGGGAAATGTTGGACTGGTCCCGGGAAGCTGGCGCTGGTCTTGTTTGGGGTCTTCGCTAGCTCACTTCTCTCTTGTGCTTTAACCGCTACTTACCCCCGTATTCCGCACTCTAGTACCAAGTCACGATCTCTGCGGGCAAGCAACGCAGGTCGGTGCCGCCGAAGATAACAACTGCAATCTCAACAAAAGCGACAAGAAAAAGAAAAGAAGAACAACCTGTTGAGGAGGGGAGGTGGAGAAGAAGGACGACGACGAGACTTTCCTCATCCCGTCAAAGCAGCCATGATGATCACCCTGGGCCGATGCTGCAACGAGCTTGAGCGCCAATGTAGGCTCCCAGCTCATATTTGCCAACACGAGGCGAGAACTTCGCCACGATGCTGCGACATAAACGTCTTCGCAAGGAAAAGAGCGAAGACATGAGAAACGTCAACAGCCTGTCCATTTCATCTACAGTACCATCAGCCGGCAGCTGGCTAAATGATGCTAAATGGCATTGTAACAGACCAGCCCTTTACCCCGGCACCCCGAGAATAGCAACCCCCCTCCCTCCACCTTGCTTCGGCTCTTGTGGTCCATGACAATCCGCGGCACTTCGCCAGATGCCCGGAGTATGAAGGTGTAGGGTCCTGGGCGGCTGCGGCTATCTGTAAACTTCTGCGAATACCAACATGAGCACACAGTTACCGCAGCCTCAGTAACACGACAGTAGCTGTCACGAGTGTCCATGTCACACGTGTACATGTATGCACATATCTTTATTCATTGATCTCTACTTACTTGCTTATTTGCTAAATTATTTACGTGCATACATACACAGCTACTGCGACAGGCAGTGCCGTTCTTCGCTCTGCTTGACGGCGGTGGTGGTGGTTGTAGTGCTACAGTGCTGGTGGTGCTGGTGATGGTGCTGGTGCTGGTGCAGCTGCTGGCATGCTGGTGTGCTGGTTCTCTGGTGTGCTGGTTCTCGGGCTGGCGGCGGCAGCGGCGGTCGGGGACGTTGTGTTTTCAAGCTGCCGCCGTTGCTCATGCTGTTTATTCAACTGTTTATGGCACTGATGGCTGGCAGCTGCGGCTGAGCAGGCCTGTCGTTGATACTTTTCCCACCCCCCCCTCCCCCAAAGTATGCAAAAGGGACTTGACCGGTCAGACAAGCTTCCTGGAAGGCACGCTTTCATATTCTGAAACCATTTGCGAGGAAGCGCCGCCACATCGCAGTATTTCGAAGCCATCGACAAGTCTGAGCACAGCAGGCTGAGTGGTTTCCTCCTGCGAACTCGATGAATCGAGCAACCACACAACAAATCACACAGCTTTCACTGAAAAATCTGATATCAAATATTCCATTTTCTGCAGGTGGCTGGTCTGCTGCCACACCCTTGATGTCGTAGATCCGCCGCACGCCACTCTTGCTGCTCACAGGCGTAACATAAGCATGCTGAGTATCAGTGGGGATCACGCCCATGCCATTTCCAACTAAGCTCTGAAACACAGAGGCCAGTTGTGAGACATGCGGCTCTTCCAGAGGCTCCTCAATTACGGCATCCTCCAAACTCACGTACAAGGCTTCTGAAGTCCTCGTCTTTTTGCGATGCTGCCGGCGAGCATTGCATGCTGTGAGTGCAGCCCCTGCAGCCAGGCACCACCAGCGGCCTGGCTCTTGGCGCTGCTTTCGGGCAATTAAACTCCTCCAGCTGCCCCATGGAGCCGCCAAGCTCTTAATACCTAAGTGTCGCAGGGGTATGCAGGAATGGGCTGGAGTTCGAGTCTGGTTGCACTCATCGGTTCATCGATGTTCCTGTCGAGATGCCCCAGCTGTCTTGGGGTGCAGGGGCCCGGGGGCATGGTGACGCCACGGATCGGACCGACCCAAGAGCTGCGAGCATGGCCCGGGCTCTGGAGGCGAGGGCAGCGGCTTCAGGAACTCTCATGTGAAGCTTCGGGGATTTAAGTGGCATTTGCCCCATTGTTCGACCGATGCTTGATATTGCAGAGCGAGGTTTGGTGGCATTGGATGTTGCGAGAACATGGCTGGGAAGGTGGCAATCTGCAGAACAGAGCCCGGAATGCAGGCGCTACTAACGTCGTGCTGCCTCGGGATACTACCCAGAACACAACATGACTGACATGCATGCGCTTTGAACCCTAGCCCTGATCTTTTGTTGCTGCCGGACTCAAGTCTATCCGGGCTACGGCCTGCAATCATCTTGACCGAGGCTGACACTCCGAACCGAACCCTAATCCCTTTTGCACAGAACCCTAATCACCAAACCCTGTTGACCCCATACGCGAAAATTTTGCTTCCTCGGACGCCTTGAAAGCTGAGGCCAGCGGCTGCTCCGTTCTTCAGTGCAATCCAGAACCTGAGCTGCTCTGGATGCGATGGATTGAAGTTGTTGCGAGTATAGACGTACTATGGCTCATCTGCAGGATCCTCTGAAGCCTTCTGCCACGCAGTAGGCTTGTCAAACAAGCACTCATCGCCTTCCTTTCTTCCTTTCTGATGCCTCACGGCGAAGTCTGCCTTTCCAACGGCTAGAGAGATTGAGGCCAACCCGAGCCAACCCGCACTGGATTGCGAGGCCGAACACGCTTCCACCTCAAGTACTTTCTGTGTCGAGGCATACTCGCCAGCCTTCCAAAGCGTCCGGTGGACCGAGGATCTGTGATGGGGGACACTGCAACCGTTGAGACAATTCTGCGCAGGGCTGCCGCCTACGAACTCCGACGGTGCTGGTAGCCGAGCTTATCATAGAGATGCTGAGCGCCGGTCTCGCGGGTCGCTCCGAGAGAGATGCTGACCACTGGGCAGTCGGAGTCCTCCCATCTTGAGATCTTAGGTCCATCACAGCTGCAACTGCGTTGGGTTCCGTGGGCCTGCCGGCCTGTGGCTTCATAGGTGGGTTGCAAGAGTCATCACAAGCCCGCACAAGATAGCAGCCAGGGCCTTGCCGCAGAAGAGCGATTCATCGTCTGCATGCCAACCTCTTTGGAAAAAGACTTCTCAGCCAGGCACTGTGCCTGGAACAAATCAAATCAAATCATACTCAGACTCGTTCTTTAGCAAGCGATGGCATTGAGACAGTGTACAACAGCAAATGCTGATACACCCGACCTGCAACCGCCTTCCCTTCCGCTGACTGCGACAACTCCATAAGTCTCTGGGCGCCCCCGCCCACACCCTGGCGACCATCACGGTACAGATTGATGTTGGCGCTGTTGGGCCAAGCCTCCTCTGAAGAAGAAGATTTGGGGCTACTACGGCCGGCAAACAGAGATCTGCATGCATGGTGCTTCTGGAAAAGTTGCGATGACGAACAGCTCGCACGCCAAAGAAAGCTTTGATAAAGGATGCTTCTGCACAAGCTCTTGTAACTTGTGTACTTACGTCGAAGCATGCCTGCCTTCTCCAATCCGGGGAAAAGGTCGCCGAACACGTGCTGCATGATCTCCTGTCAACTGAAGTCGTGGGCTACGGCTGAGTCCCCACACGCGGGGGGGGGGGGGGGTGGGGCAACTTCATCAGAGAAGCATCTGTGTGATGAGCCTCTAGCGTTGTTCGCGCCACCTGCTCTCTATCTCCCCCTCCCTACATCTGCCTCGCAATACATTCGTACTCTAACTGGCTATGAGGAGAAGCAACCCTGGTCAATTCCGCGGAGTCTACCTGGCTTCAGTCGCGATTTTCTCATTCTTTGGCCCGTACCAGGTTGGGCATACGCAGCCTTGTCCCCCATTCACATCCCGGCAGCAAACAGCGGTGGAAGCACGAGGAGGGACCCTGAGCCCCGATGGATGGTAGCGACAGGCACCACCGAAGAAGTGTGGGCATATCGCGCTGGAAGCTTTTACTTTTCTACTTCTCATTCTCATCCTTCTCTGTATACTTTTTTCTGTACCTTCTTCTTTGTCATCCTCCCACTGTCTCTCGCCATCGTACTTCTGATCCGGACCGAAGCATCTCAGACAAGTCCTCCATTGCAGCCTTGAAGCCGCTCAGCGACTCGTCCGAGAGGGGCTCCGCCTCATTGATCGCGCGATTGTGCGCGGAGAACACCAGCACATGCTTTCATACAGTGGCTTCCCCAGCTCCTGCCAACAATTGCAACGTGGCTTTCGAGTCAGATTGCACATTCATGACCGTACGCTGGATGTGCAATGAGGAAAAGAAATAACACTCACTGATTGAAGCTGCACACAAGACGCAAGCCTCCACGGATCCATGGATGAACTGCGGGGCTTGCAGGCGCAGGTTTGGGGCCGAGACAGTTAGAGCATCCAAAAGGGTGGACTCCAAAGCTGTTGGACTGTTGAAGGTCTGTTGAGGGTGTCAAGCATCCTGTGGTTCAAGCGGCTCCTGTGTACCCTCCTTTTGTACAGGCAAATAATACGAATGATGATTGTGAATAGCAATAATACTACTGGTACTAACAGTAGTAGTAGTAGTAGTAGTAGTAGTAGTAGTAGTAGTAGTAGTAGTAGTAGTAGTAGTAGTAGTAGTAGTAGTAGTAGTAGTAGTAGTAGTAGAATGTCAACAGAAATCCCCACAATCCTCAAACGAAGTATTAAACTCAAGCCCACGCGCGCCTGGTCTGAGCCGGTCATATCCTCCGCTTGGGCACGACCTGGGTGGAGGGCGGAGGGGCTCTGCCGGGCTAGGGCTCTGCAAGGATCAAATCTGTGCCGCACAGAGAACTGCTGCCAGCCGCATATTACTGCGCTGCCCTGCCTCAGCTCTTTTTGCTTCAGGAATAAAGTCTGAAATGTCCAGCACAGGCAAGCTCAGCCTCAACAAATGGTGGCCGTAAGGGAAACAAACCACACTCCACCGTTCTCGAGCCCATCACGAACAGGTTTAGCTTCACGCTTCGGCACAGGACCGTCATCGCAACACGATGTCCGCTCAAGCATCCGAAGGCATCAACCCGAAAAGCAAGGCCCATGCCGTCTGCAGCGTTCATCACATCAGCATTGGTCACCTCAAGCAGGGCGAGTGTACTATACAACCAGGTAAACGCATGTTCGTGAAGTGGGATGCAACTAGGCGAACAGAGTTTCTCGCTGCAAAGTCTTAATGCCGCACTGAAGCTTTCGAGGGATCTCCCTCGCAGGCTTCAGATAGACGTGCAAACGTCCCGGCCACTGCCTTGTGCAAGTGGCCCACGCAGCTCTAAACCACGACGATGTGAATTGCCCGCTGCCCGGTGGGAGGGGGAATTTGCGGATTCCTCAAAAGCCAGGCGTTCTTGTTGTGGATTTAGCAAGAGCTCGTGGATGGGATGGCAATGTTCGAGCCGGCACACTCTTGGACTTCGGCGTTCTTGACACCGACGCAGTTCAGGCAGCCTTTGCCACACCACGAGCCCCAAAAGCAGCTCCACTTGCAGTTGGAAGCACCTCAGAGTTGAAGTCCAGTGTCACGTATGAGAGAGCTTACTCAACACGTTCGCTGTGCATCCAAGAGGCCATACTGGGCTGAAATGGAAAAGCAGCTTGCGCAACTTCTGGCGAGCTGGGTGTTGTCCTGGTCTGTGCTACCAAGAACCATGGACTGTGCTGCAGCATCAGTGTGGACATATTTACTACTCACGTCTGCTACGAGGCTTGCAGGATTGCACCAAGCTTCCACGAGACAGCGGAGAAAATCATTGTTGCGGAAGCCCGTGAAAATGTTGAAGCTCTTCTTGCCGCAGTCAGACAGGATGCGAGGGAAGCTGTTCTGCCCGGAGCCTGGGAGACAGCTGCTCAGATCTACTGGTTACTACTTAATCTAATCCGATGCTGTACTAAGGTCAAACAACACGAAAGTGGGAAGAAGCAGGCATCCTGCAAGCAAATATTGAATCCGGGCCACCACTTCCGAATGCCGTCATGAGGGTTTCGTCGGCTTTTGTGCACATGCCCTGGCCTGCAGCTTTGGCAGCTGCACCTTCTTGGGGATGTGTCGCTGCAGTGGCATTTAAGGCATTCGTTGCATTCTTGCCTGCTCCTGACATACGCACAGATCGGAAGGTTCCCCGGCTCTCCCTTTCAATTCTGCTAGGTGTTTTTCTAATTACTTATGGTGATGACCATGACAATTGACAAGTTGTATTACTAGTAGTACGTATTACTAGTAGTAGATTCGCAATTAGTACTTATACTATTACATGTGTGATCAGTGCCATGGTGGAGAAACCTCAGAAGCTCCTGGTGCTTCACGGAGGCCTTCTGCTTCGAGTCCGGTGAGGAGAGTCAGGAAGACCAGGCTCGCGAGCATCATCTTTTCACCTCGTAATGGTGTCATCGCTCATGGGTAAGGAAAACGGATTAGGCTTGTTGTTTTTTGGTTGGGTTTGAAGCTTTTTTGCTGGGTTTAAGGTTTAGCCTAGCAGTCAGACCCACCGATAAGCAAGACGAAGGGGCTGAACGAAGTTTAGGGTACCGAAAAGTCCAAAGAGTGCACGGCAATCTGGCATTACTGCCGAGGAGCGGGGTGAACAGTAGCTGTTCGCAGCCACAGTTTGTATGGCACTGATGCTGCAGAAGCGGCTGCGGTTTCCAGAGACATGAACCGCCAAACGAAGATGCCAGAACTCCACCCTACTCTTTCAGCAGCTTTGCATGGTCACTCTTACGCTGAGAAGGCGGCCCGCGTCTCCCGACCGTAGGCATAGTCACAGGTACATCCGCCAGAGGAGAACCTGACCATGTTTGTAACGTTTCCGGCGCTGGCTAGGAGGCGGACGGTGCAGCTCACAATATCAAAGCACATGGCCTACATTGGCCTACATCATCGGTTTATACTCTGAAAAATGACGCATGACAAATTCCGGCTGCGGGCCAGCAGGTACTTCGCGTCACGCTTGTCCCCTGAGGCAGGGCAGGCAGTACAGGCGGCAGAGCGCATCCTTCTGTTGGAGTAGTTTTCCACTTGAAGGCTCCTGAGGGCCTCGTTGGCACAACTCCCTGCCTTCGTGTTGAGGAGCTCCACCCAAGGCCTAGGCGACCACTCGCTTTCAGCTTCTTCCTTCATTGTCCGCGAGCGAGCTGTAGTACGACCGCGCTTTTGCTATAGGTAATTATTTAGGCCCCTATAGTACCCTAAGCAGCACAATCATCGTCACTGCAGAATCTGTTTCAACTTGTTAGCATGTCTCGCTGTGTCTTTTCTGGTGACATGCTTTGGTACCAGGCATCAGAACATACTAGTCGGGGCGAGATAGGTGTGAGAGGCGGACAAGCTCTTGCGAGCCTAAGTTGGCGACGTACGAGAGAGACGAAACCCCTGACCCATGGAAGTGGCCCGAAGCTGCGCATGCAGTCCTAAAGCTTCCTCGCAACTTCGGGGTCACACCTGACAAAACGACATCCAAAAGCACTGATCTCGAGCCTGCATCAAGCACTCGTGATGTCAGTCTGGAATCCCCAGCCCATCCAAACCTACAAGCCCACAAAGTGAGAACACTGAAGTCTTGGGCACAAACGCAACAGCTAGCAGCTTGAGGAAGAAGTCCTGCGACTTCTCTGCGGAGATGGCCTTCACATGGCGTCTCAAGGAGTAGACCTAGCAGCCAAGACCTCAGCTCACTATGCAGATCAGAATGGCTGCATTCGTAGAACGTGCAAGGACAAGGACCAGTGGCCTGCGGCCAGTGGAGGGAGAAGCATCGGCGATCTTCATCCAGCACCAGTGGGTGCCAGCTGCAAAGGAACATTTCGTGGTCTCAACGAAACACGAGGAGTGTGCAAAG
The DNA here is from genome assembly GCA_905221615.1 of Symbiodinium sp. CCMP2592. Taxonomy (NCBI): domain Eukaryota; class Dinophyceae; order Suessiales; family Symbiodiniaceae; genus Symbiodinium; species Symbiodinium sp. CCMP2592. The sequence continues at coordinate 226,685 of CAJNDT010000204.1, read as the reverse complement.
ACCTAGCTCGAACGGTCACCGTCAGCCTCAAGATAAAGCGCATCTGATGCTGGAATGCATGGGTCCTTTCATTGACAGTCGAACCCTCTATCCTACACGGCCTTCTGCGCGCACTTGTGGATGCTGCGGCTGACTATGGTGGCTTCGATAGTTAATAGGCTATTTAATCGAGCGAGCATTTTGAATCATCTCCGTCTCCGACAAGGATAACTCAGCATCTCGTAAGTGTTGACACAGCAGCAGCTACAGTACTGAGCTACGGTGGCCTTGTTGCTCTTGCTGCTTCTTGCTTGCTGGAGGGCCTCTTCGTCTGACTCCAGGTTCTCTGGGCATCAAACTAAGTCGCTGCACCATTAAAACCACCTGAATTTCTCAATGATCCCCGGCTCAACTTCATGGACTTACCCCACGCGAGCCTGCACCTGGCTGCGTGTTGTGTTCCACTAGGTCTTGAAAGAAAAGTGTTACTACAACCGGCTGCCCACTCGCTCACTCCCCTGATTTCCCACCTGCCCGGAGCTGCCGCTGAGTACTCTGCCAGCAGCCGCAGCGGGGCCTCTGACCGCGACCTGGGCGGTGGGACAGTCGCCGCCTGCATCCGGCTTGTTAAAGCGGTATTTTGCATTCACGGTTGTTAGTCGTCCCTCTAGAGCGGCCACGAACCTTGAAGCTTCCGTGTACCTTCTGCCAAACTTTCATGTCTGTGCTCCCGGTACTGTTGGCTTCTTTCGGGAGGGAACCCCACAGGCTCAGCCTTATCACCAACCTCGGGCTCTGAACTTCGGAGCTCTGCCTGATTTTTGCTGCTAAAGGTTTTAGGCTCAGGCATCGATGGATCATCAGCCCAGGCCCTCGAGCTGGGCCGTGTTTTTTTTAACAGACTCGCGATCGACAAGCCTGTGCCACTCTCAGCAAAGCTTCAGCGGCTTCCCGTATTAAGGCCGCTGCACACTCTCATCTTGTGTCGGCAGTTGGATTTCACACAATCTACGCACGAAGGATTTTCGTCGTCGGTGAAGCAAGGGTTCAGGCAGTGGTCCCGTTTGCAGCCTACCAACTCGGCCATGCAAGAAGCACAGTGGTCGCTGTAGCCGCGCTTCTGCATGCAATCCTTCGTGCATGGGAAGCCGGCATACCAAGGTCCGACGAACTTACAGGAGCGGCCACAGTGATTGAGGGCGGCATTAAAGCTCTTCTTTCCTCCACCCCTCCAGACCGTCATGTCGGCAGGGTTTCGGCAGCTGCCGCGAAAGAGCCCCAGCTCCAGCGTCTCAGAAAGGTCGCCATCATCATCACCGTCAGGGTCGTCAGAGACGCCCAGTGACGCCTCAAAGCTGCTCACCTTCATGCCTCGCAGCTGGTGCAGCACCAGGCTGCACTCCTCGTCACAGTCTTCCGACATGGCTGCGACGGCGACGTCTTCGCCGAAGGCACCAGCACTCAAGAAGCAGAACACGCAAAAAGTTGCAAAGGCCATGGCCATTGCTGACCTGATGGCAAACGCAAAGCGCTTCAGTCACAAAGGCAAAGTGGCAAAATGTGCTGAGCCAAAGGGGAGCCATGAATAAACTGAGTGAATGTTCAATCACTTCCTCATCGTCGTGTCCACAAAAAACTCCCGAGCTTCGCACGGTTCGAGGAAGTCACCTGCGAGACAAAGCAGGAAAGCAGCCACAAGGGCAACGAGCGCTGAGAGCACGCCTGATGGGCGAGGCCACCTCAGAGTCCCCAAGAAGGAAAACCAAAGAAGCGCTTTTGGCCTTGAGCCTTGGGATGGGCTGTTTTCCGAAGTCGAGTGAGAACTACTTTCGGGCCCAGATGCGCGTTTCCGAGCTTTGCATCCGCTCCCGAAGGCCCTTCGAAGCCGCCCGGCCTTGGGCCAAGGAAGGGGCATCGAGCAGTCAGCTGCTCTGTTGCCACTGGTTGTTGTTAGTTCTTGGTGCGATTCCATGAGGTCCCATGCTGCAACTGTGCAGAGAAGGCCCCTACTCACTCGTTAAAGAATGGAGAAGCAAAATCTCGGGCGGCACCCGAGCCTATCAATATGCCGTGAATTCAGGCCCCAGGCAACTCTGCGCTTCGCATGAACAACCAACGAAAGTTGCTTGACTTAGAAAAACTGAAGTTTCTGGCCCGCCTACGGCATGGAAGCGAACCTCACCTCCTTAATCCATACTTACCGCACTGACCAAAAAGTATCCCGAAAATGAAAGCTGGCTATGGTATACCACGCACGCAAAGTGTTCTGCGTGTGGCAGAGAACTCGAATTTGAATTGGCCGCAACTGCATATTGATTCATTTGGTTAAAGCAATAACAACAACAGACATGCGGGCAGCCTTCTCGCAGGCACTGCCACGACCAGAGCGAGAGAGAGAGAGCGAGAGAGAGAGAGAGAGAGAATGAGAGAGAGTTTGAGAGTTTGAGCGAGAAAGAAACAGCGAGAGAGCTTCAACTACCAACACAAGATCAGGAACCCAACATACATCGCATCAGCCAGCCGGCTTCCTCTTCGTCAGAAACTCAATTCATCTGGTGCAAGTTTCTGAGACCCCCACTCTATTAGCATGAAGGATCGAGTCGATCAACCCATCGCGCTTGCACATCAGCGAAGCTGCCAGCAGCTGCCAAAACATAAGCTTTGGTGTGGAAATGAGTGCGAGCCGCTTTTGGCAATGCCATCTCACTGACCATGATTTGTGGTTCTCCTTTCGACAACACCCGAAAGCTTGATAAGGGGCAGCGGCAGCACACAAAGATCGCAGATGCAACGCCAACTGCAGAAGGATTCCCCCGCCCCTCCGTACACCCCAAATTCTGCGCAGGCTCCTTCGGACGAACAGACTTGTGAGCCTCGAACAATGCCTACGGCAGTCTGCAGCGAGGCCCGTGGGGTCTTGTGCCCGCTCACAGCAGCGGCTTTCCCACCGCAACGGCATCCTAACAATGCGCATGTCCGACACAGCCCATGTAACACGAGCACAAGGAAGCCCGGGCAGCAAGCTGGGTGGTCCGAGTCCATTTCTTCCTGCAGGAGTCGGCATCAGCGTCACAGCGTTTGACTCGTCAGGCCCCTGCAAGTTTCAGAGTCAGTGTGAGCCTGCTCCACACTATGTACACAGCATCCGCGAGCCAAAGACAAGGTGCCTGCGCAAAGCCAGAGCAGGGAAGTCAGCACGTGACAGCATAATGCGAAGCCCATCACTCCTCAGACTGTACACGGGACCATGACCGTGACAACAGCGACCTCTGTCGAACGCAGTCCTAGCAGCTACTTTTCAACAGTGCAGGCGAGCCAGTGGAGTTTCATCTTGCAGCGGCTGAAAAGTGTGAAAAGTGCTTTGTCAAGGCTGCACACCGTCAGGTCTGGGTGGCATCACTGTCGCATCATGAAACAGCTCCCGCAGCTGTGCAACGGGAGTGCGGCTTCTACCTGGCGATCTGCCGCTCAACATCCCTGGATAGTTCTGTGTAAACCTTCGAAAGAATCGGGTAAGGATGGGTAAGCATGGTTAGTAGTAACATGTAGTAACATTGGTTGCTGTGAATTCTGCTTGTGGTTGGGTTGCAGGGGCGGTCTTGAATCGTGTGAGTCAAGTGCGTTATTTGAGGCGGCAAATGTGCGCTTCAGAGAAACGACATGTGAATGATGTCGGAGCGCATTAAAACGGCGACGATCACAATGAGACTAGGAAGAAACCCCATCACGAAAGTCTGCTCGCACGGGTGTCACTTCCCCATATTATTATGCACTGGAGCTCCGTCCTACGAGTACCAACCCTCTGCACCCCAGCAAGGACTCAAAGTCCACTCCATCACATGGACCTGTCTGCAGCTTCGGCCACTTCCTTCTCCAGCTGCAAGGCTTCCTTCCCGGCCACACCACTCAGAATCGAATGATAAAGACATAGCTTCGGCGTAAACTATGGAGACTACAAGGGGATCTTGTTTTGTCAGACAAGGCCAGAGCCCTACAGGTACTTCCAACCTCGAAGACTGGGCTGAATTAAAACAGCCCATGCGCTTGCGGCCTCTTTCGTGGCTAATCCGTTAATTATCTAATCTTATATTGAGCTTATGCCTGTTTGGGTGTCGCATTCTACACATTTGTCAGAAGATTCACATTGGAATCTGCCTTCTATTCTAACCCATAGTCATGCTATTTGCCGAAGCCAGCGCTTTGGAACTGGGCGACGGCACCTGGAATGCCGTGGGTCTGCGCTTCTTGCGCTTCAACCGCTTCGCCTCCTCAGCAGGTAAAGGCGGGATTCGGATCCCTGGAGGGGTGAGACAGAATGCGCGCAAACATGCTGCACGAGACAATCCCACACCCCTTCCAACTGGAGCTACTCCTCTTTGATACCAGCAAGGCAAGGATAGAAATCGTCTGGGCGCCCTGCTCTTTCTGCCATCGCCTCTTCGGTGAAGTTTGGATCGACCCTCAGGTGCCACCGCGGGTGAAAACGTTTCTCGCGCTAAGGCCACGTCACACCCGACCCAAACCCCGGACAAGGCTCCACAATTTCTCCAAAGCAATCGCAGGCTCAGGCGCCCGTGTTAGGCCCTGGGCCGGCCATCTTAAAGAAAGACTCGAGGGACGGGGATGCCGCGTTTAAGCGTAAGGAGGCATCTCCTCCTCTGGCCCCGAAGTACTGCTCCACGTAAAGCTGCATTCCTGGCAAAGCCCAATTCCGTGAACCCAAGAGCTTCAAGCCCAGAGCTAAATATCAAGCCCCTTCAATCCCCGAAGCTCCAACAAACCCGAACCTTCGGTTTCGGTAGACCCAGAAACTTGATCGGACAAGGAAGACCAAACCCTCCCAAGTCTTCTCCTGCCATCCCCTCGCCGTAGATCGGCTCATTCACACTCAGGAGCGGCTTACCAGACCTTCGATGCATCGTGATGAACATCACTTGTTCTTCTTAACAATACCCAATGAAAAGACCACAGTTGTTATTATGATAAGGAATAAGGAATTTTGGCTATATGTGGTGGTTGCTGATGTCGCTATCACTACTAGTGCTACTAGTACTACTACCACCACCGCTACTACTACTGCTACGACCACTGCTGCTACTGCTGCTACTACTACGACGAGGACTAGTACTACCAGGACTACTACATCGTTGAGTCTCCCAGTCACCCGCCAGCCCGAAGGGGTGGCATCCACTTGGCAGCGGCGATCTCGCCATTGTGCCTTTTTCAAGGATCGCACGAATTTCCAACAAGAGATGTAGCTTGCCAGTGTAATGCGTGAGCTTATGTGCCAGGCACCCTCTTAAAAGTTGCCAAGGAACACAAGTGCCAGGCCGGTGGACAGCATGTCTATCTCCAGCTCGCCACTCCCATTCCCAGATTCCTCCACTGCCATGAAGCCCAGACGATCGCCGCTTTTCAACTGCTGAGGCTCCCAAGGAAGGCGGATCTCAGCATGTGGCCCTCCTCCACTCAACTGGAAATACGCCCCTGGCTCAAACATTGGACGGCCTTGCTCGGTTGGAGAATTCTCCTCGAGCAGCGGCCCTTGGCCCACCAGCATGAGCTTCCAGGCGAAGAGGTCGGAATGGATGGTGTTGATGATGCTGACTGGGATGCCACCACTTTTTGAACTCACAAGAGCCATACTGAGGATCTTGTACTTCTGTAAATCCAAGCGATCGAAGCGAAGCTCCAGCTCTGCATAGATGCCCTGAAATCTGGAGCAGAGGCCGAAGCCAAGGATGCGGGGCATTAGGAGCTGGTGCGCGTGTGCGTTGCAATGGGGCCCTGTGCTCACAGTTTCCAGCTGCTCCCGCCTCAGTCATTGAGGCTTCCAACTCAGGCTCAGACGATGGATGCAACAGCCTACAAGTAGCTTTTGAAGAGGGTTCCCAAGCCTTGGATGCATGCCAGTTAGGTCCTGACGCTCTCGACCGAAATCCAAACGAGACCTCAGCCCGGGCAGGTCAAAGCTGATCACCAAGCTCCGTAGTCGAACACTGTCTGGGCTGTGGATCTCACGATCGAAATACATCGGCCGCGCTGAAAAGGTCCGCAGTGCCAGTAACAGTAAGCCGACGACTTTTCGACTCAGGCAGTTCTGTCCATCCACGAGTGGCTGTGGTGGCCCAAAATGTTTTCGCTGCGTACTCTGCCTCTCCGAATCGAAGGACTCGGGACCCAAGACTGGCACTACCTTCCAGCTCTCTCCGTTCCAGGCAATGCTGCACAAACGACGGCAGCACGGTGCCAATCTTGCAAAATCAGCCCAATCTTCAAGAAGGAAGCCGGCTACGAGACACAGCAGAGTGCCCGACAGCATGAAGAGTCCGCTCGTGGTCGTCGAGGTCGGCATGTTGTAGACGTCGCTTGGACTTGAGCTCTGCGATGGCCCCCCGAGTGCTCTGAGCGCATCCTTCCAGCGATGCAGGGCCTGACATTGCCCTACGCTAGGCACCGGGACTGTACTGAAGAACTGTCGGGCACAGCGATGATAGAAGAAGCGCGCGAGTCTTTCAACGTTCTTATCGGCTCCTTCCTTCCCAGGTTTGAAAGACCCAGGAGACATCAGGACACTGTTCTCATAGTTCACGAGGATCAACATGGAACCATGCAGGTGATCTCCACACTGTGCCCTCTGACCCTCCCGGATGCCGGCCGCAAGTTCTGTCAGCTTCTCACTCAGCCTCTCCTCCACACTCCGTCCCGGCTCCTCCTGTAGGTCCCTTTGCAGGTTTTTCTGAAGAATGTTGGCCACAAAGTTGTTCGCCTCGGTCAGGAAATGCCTCTGAGCATCAGGGCGCAGGAGCTCCCAGCAGCACCGTAACACCTTCTCAAAGCCTTCCCTCCCTTTCGGATCCTCATAGCGATCCTCCGTGTCAGAAGGCTCCTCCGAATCGGCCAGAGTTTTGGCTGCGCCACCCTTAACACCTCTCGCTTGGCTCTTGCCGCCCTTGCCTCCCATGCCACCCTTGCCGCACCAGGCAAGCCTGGTACCAGGCAAGCCTGATACCACCCAAGCCTGGTTCTTGCGGCTTGCCCTGGCCCTTCGCCTGTCGTTTTCCGCGGATGAATCAATCGACAGCAACGACACCAGGCGCACCCAGAGCTGCAAGCTCTCCTGCAGAAAGTCATGGGGGCTTCGTATACATGGCCGCAGCTCGCCTGCAAGCTTTTGGAGAGCCTCCGGGAGGGCATCTTCCAAGGGCCTAAAAAACGGGGCTCGACAATCGGAATAGGGTTTTGGGGTGTATTAAGTGTATTATATGATTCTAAGTTATAAGGAGCGCCAACATTATAAATTAGTATAGGTAATTATTAAAGGCCCCTATCTTAATAGGGAGCGCGTGCTGTGTTTGGTAACTCTGTTTGCCTCGAGGTATTTCGCTTGCAGTAGTCCGCGGCCTTCGCCCCGAGGATACTCGGGCTCCAAGCTCTGGCCCTCGAAATCAAAAGGACTCGCCTCGAGCGATTCACCTTGCGAAATTTGAGGTGTATGACGCTGGTACGGGAGCATAGGGATCCAACCTGAAAGCTAAACACCTAAACCGGAACCGCACATAGTAATATGATGCCGTAGGACTGTCGTAGCTACCGGATCTTCTTGCAGTCGGAAAAGTCCGTTGAAAAAAAAAGCTAAACGAAACCCTCCAGAGTCCGCCTTCCCGCAGGCTGGGGAGTGGCTCTCCCTTCCCATTTGTCCGCAGGAAGAAGCACAGGATTTTGTCGGACTGTAAGTCGCTATCACTGAAGCGCTCAGCATCTTCGAGCTTTCCGAAACGGCACTTCTGATGTCCAAAGGCTTGCGCGGCTGACTCAAAGTAGCCCAGCTCTTTGAAACACCAGTCGATGTCAACGCAAAGCCAGTGATCATCCTTCAGTTTCTCGATGACCAGGTACTCTTCCCAGCTGCCGTGCATGTGCAGCAGGCAGCAGCATGGCAAGTCCATGGGCAGTGTGGCAGACATCACGTAGCAAAACTACGAATCGATGCGGTGTCTGTGCGTCCTATTTACGAGAAGCATGGTCTTGCAAAAGATCAACAGGAAATCCCCCGTGCTGATATAGCGGAAGCCGACATAAGAGTTGCCAACTGTCGACAACAGGTCAAGTCCGGCTTTTGCACAGCAGCGCCAAGGCCCCAGCTTGATGGCCTTTCGTAGCTTCCGCTTTTCATCTGCCTCCTTCTGCTTCTGACCTTCCTGGCACAAGACGGTCCTTTGCTGCAAACTTTCTCGAACAAACCATACACCCTCGCCGCAGTAGCTGGTTGAGGCTGATTTTTTTTCGTGCTGTCGCTGAGGACTCGCTGCCAGCTGCATAGGCGGTCCCGCCTTGTAGGCCCAGACAGAGAAGGCAACCCAGCTGCCAATCACCACCTGAATTGCTTTGATGGCATCCATTGAGTTTAGGGATGGGCTCGCATACCTGTACTCGTTGACAACGCATCGCGCATTCCATGGCTGAGAGGATCCCTGCAGCCCTCAGTAGTAGCCATACGAATTTATGCTCCACCACCGGAGAGGGCGGCAAACACACAACACACAGACACAGAGACACACACACACACACACACACACACACACTTGCAAACTCTCTTGCGAGAGTAGCTAGACAAGGGTTACCATCACTTGGAACAATTAAACAATTCATGACTGCTGCAGGTACGTTTACACGAGCACCGAGTGAGGGTCTTCGTTGGCCCGGACCGCACTCGGGCTCTCCGGGCCCCCTGCTCCCTTTGATCTCAGGGGTTCACACACACAACTACTCCTCATTTTGAGGAGTAGTAAAGTTGACATGCACTTCGTCGTCTTAGGGTCACGATGACGTTTGGCAGGTCAGCGCCGCAGACACGTCATGGTGCCCTGAAAAAAGTGTCGTCTGGGGTAAGGGTCCTGCCCCATGGAGGCTTGGGTCCTGGCCTCTTGCACTGCGTCGTCTGGGGTAAGGGTCCTGCCCCATTGAGGCTTGGGTCCTGGCCTCATGACCCCTGCTCCCTTTGATCTCAGGGGTTCACACACACAACTACTCCTCATTTTGAGGAGTAGTAAGGTTGACATGCACTTCGTCGTTTTAGGGTCACCATGACGTTGCGCAGGTCAGCGCCGCAGCCACGTCATGGTGCCCTTGAAAAAAGTGTCGTCTGGGGTAAGGGTCCTGCCCCATGGAGGCTTGGGTCCTGGCCTCTTGCACTGCGTCGTCTGGGGTAAGGGTCCTGCCCCATTGAGGCTTGGGTCCTGGCCTCATGACCCCTGCTCCCTTTGATCTCAGGGGTTCACACACACAACTACTCCTCATTTTGAGGAGTAGTAAGGTTGACATGCACTTCGTCGTTTTAGGGTCACCATGACGTTGCGCAGGTCAGCGCCGCAGCCACGTCATGGTGCCCTTGAAAAAAGTGTCGTCTGGGGTAAGGGTCCTGCCCCATGGAGGCTTGGGTCCTGGCCTCTTGCACTGCGTCGTCTGTGGTAAGGGTCCTGCCCCATTGAGGCTTGGGTCCTGGCCTCATGAAAGCAAGGGATCATTCAAGAAATCATTCAAGAAGTCATTCACGAAGTCATTCAAGAAGTCAATCAAGTTGGAAGAATCAAGAAGTCATTCAATTTATCAGCAGCATTCAATGTGCAATGCAATCAGAGTGCTGCAGATCAGGATAAAAGCATTCAGTGTATAGATCTGTACAATCAAGAAGTCAAGCAGTTGCTACGCCCGGCCCTTTGACAGAATGCCGGTCGAGAACACACTTGCAAACTCTCTTGCGAGAGTAGCTAGACAAGGGTTACCATCACTTGGAACAATTAAACAATTCATGACTGCTGCAGGTACGTTTACACGAGCACCGAGTGAGGGTCTTCGTTGGCCCGGACCTCACTCGGGGTCTCCGGGCCCCCTGCTCCCTTTGATCTCAGGGGTTCACACACACAACTACTCCTCCTCATTTTGAGGAGTAGTAAAGTTGACATGCACTTCGTCGTCTTAGGGTCACCATGACGTTTCGCAGGTCAGCGCCGCAGCCACGTCATGGTGCCCTTGAAAAAAGTGTCGTCTGGGGTAAGGGTCCTGCCCCATGGAGGCTTGGGTCCTGGCCTCTTGCACTGCGTCGTCTGGGGTAAGGGTCCTGCCCCATTGAGGCTGGTCCTGGCCTCATGACCCCTGCTCCCTTTGATCTCAGGGGTTCACACACACAGACACACACACACACACACACACACACCCACACACACACACGCGCACTCGGCAGCACCAGGCTGCACACTCTTCTGCACTTGCACTCGCTTGTCATACGTAGACTCTCGGGCTCGCTAAACATCCCCTGGCACTGGGTCAGGCACCCACGTCCACAAACATCCCAAGCATGAGAAGTAATGAAGCAATGTACGGTCACTAATTGAAGTGAACCATATGCAGGTGCAGCTCCAACCTCTCTTTCGGTACTGACGCGTCAAGAGTTGTGGACTGAGATCCAGGTGGCAAATTATGCGCTCTCAGCCCTCAGTCATTCGTCGCTGGTACGGCTCCAATTCCAGGGCTGTGTCATGTCTAAGAAGCACTGGGCTTGGGCCCCTGCCACAGGCATGACAAGCAGGAGGTTGCCCACCTCGAAACAAGTCCCATGGTGCTGCGTCGGCCCTGTCTTGAAAATTTTCCATGGGCCGACACGCCAGCGTGCTTCGTGAAACCTCACGGGAAGCCCAAGCCCCACGCAATGGGATCAAGCCAGTCCGGAAGCTTCGGCAGGACCTCTCACCAGTCTGGATGCTCTCCCGTGCTCAGCCCGACAGGCTCACTAAAGCTGGAAGCCCTAGTAACCCGAGTGCAACTGATGCATTCATGCCTGGCTGAGCACCTCTGTCTCTCGAGCGTTTTCGGCAGCCTCCCAAATGTTCAAGCTCAAGCACAAGATGCTCAACTGCGGCAAGCTCGTCATTTCTCATACTCACCTCCGTTTCTACATACGTCTGAAACTCTGGCTCGTGTGAGGTTGCTGGACTTTGCAGATATTCACCTGCTCCTCTTATAATGACACCTCCGAGGCAGATACACGCGAACCGATGTACTTTCCAGTGGCAAACTTACCTTCTTATGCACATAAGTTGAACACTCTCAATAACTGCCAGCTGAAGAAGAGAAGAAACAGGGAGAGGCCCCTCTGCACGCCGTGCCACTACGACCATTTTTGGTTCTTCCCACCTCAGTCTGCGAATACCCTGGCATCTAAAGCTCGGGGCCTCCAGCAGTTCATCGCCAGTTGGGATCTCCCCAGGCTGAAGATCAGCCCGTCGTGGGAGCCGAGAGCTGCCTACCAAGGGCACCGCTGCTCTGCGACAAGCAGCGCATGCCCGGCATGCCCGCATGACCTCTGCCAGCGCGGTCGATGCCTCTGGGGAACACGAACACCTCGCGCGCAGGCCAGCTGTTGCAAGAAGGAGCGTCAAATCTCCGTGTGCATGTTTAAACATGAACCGTATTCACTATTCACAGTACCGGTCATAATCGCGAGCCTGTGCTACGTGTATCTGCAGCCAGCTTGTTCGTCCGGTTGTACTTGTGAGCAGGCTTTCCGCTAAAACCGGCAAGCTCTGTCGGGCCTCCGTGCAACAAACGAGGAGCGTGAGTAGTGCCGCTGGCACCAGGCACCAGGCGGCTTCCCGCCTGGAAGCAGGCACGGGACATCGCGAAAGACCTGAAAGCGCCTTCTTAAGAACGGTGGCTTGTCCGGCACGTGAAACTGCACACTTTGATGGGGCCCGTTATTCAGGACAGACCGACCTGTAGTCGACTGCCGAGTTTTTGTTGTTTACAGCTTGTTGGAAACAGTCCCCTCGGCCTTCGCCTTCTCGAAGGACTCTCCCTCAAATGCCACATCTTTAAGAGCCACTGAGACGGCTGCAGCAGCGAGGCACGGACATGACATCTGAGATTCGCCGCCTGAAAACGTGCTTTAGAGTCGAGGTCTAGGTGACGGTCGCCAGGGCAAGAGGCCTAACCAACCCGTCACAGCTTTATGCCCCGGAAAAAGAAGCGGCAGCGGAGGGCACCCAGCACGATGAAGACGATGCCCATCACCATGACAGCCTCTGGTTCCGGCGTGAGACGAGGCGATCCCGGGTTGGCAACAGCATTCAGCAGCTCTGGCTCGGATACACCTGTTTCACACGCTTGAAAGGCGAGGACCTCGTTGACGAGTCGGTCACGAATCAGGTCGCGAGCACCAATCGCGATCACGCCCAGCATTATCAGGACCTGAAGGGCGCAAGGCCCAAGCCTATCTAAACAGTTGAACCGACACCAAGATCAAGATACATCGCGATATCAGCACACATCGGCTCGTCACTTGGTTTTTGGCCAACCCGGGCTACGAGTACTCTCCCTTACACGCAGCTCCTCGGCAGGCCGGCGTATGCCCCAAAAGCATCTGGGTCCCCGTCAGCAGCGAACAGCACCAGCCGAAGATTCTGTTCCTGCCCACTCACTCTCAAAAAGGCATCAGCCCACCTTCTGAACTCGAGTCGCGCACTGCCAAAAAACCGCCTCGAACTGCTCACAACTGCAGGCCCGCATGAACTTCCGCTTCCTGGAAGGGAGGTGTGGGTGAAAACGGCGAGGTATGCAAAATGCTTCAAGACCCTTTTTTCCTGGATCTCTTTAAACCTGGATCTGGATGCAGCTCTTTAACGCGCCCCTACCAGCCCCTGAGACTGAACGGCGCACTTGCGGTGCATCTGGTAGCGCTCCACCGTCCAAAATCGAATGTCCTCGACCTGAGCTGTGCGCGAGGCACCAAGATGCGCAATTAGAGAGGGAAGTTTCCTCTGAAGATGGGCTGGTGGAGATAAAGCGTAGGCTGGGAACAAAAACCATCAGCCCCATTCTCATCCCAGGCTGAATTGTGCCGATGGACCCGCACCTTCCCTGGGAGCCACAACACTCTTGCAAAGACTTTCCGAAGTCTGAGCATGGGATTCCAAGCTAAGGCGGTTCGGAAAACAGCTAGCAGCTAGACTCGCTAGACATCCCCTGAACCGAAGGACTTCCATTGCCTTCGCCTGTGGGCTCCCAAGCGTGGAAGCCCAAACCCAAACTGCAGAGGGCTCTGTCGCTGGGCTCACTGCCGCTATAGGCCGGTCGTCCTTGGCACGGATTGGTGATGCGATTTGTGAGAGCCGTGGTTCTGACGCATGATTCCTCTCCGACTATGCCGCGCCATGCCTGTCTTCGAACTCTCTCAAGCTTGGATTGACTGCAAAAAGCCACATTTCGGCTGTTCCTAGTGTTGCATGTCTGGTCGTTCTTTGGTAAGCTGATGTCTGCAGAAGTGGTCTTCTCCGGTGGAGCCGGTCTTCCGCACACTCCTGATGTTTGGTCGCATCATAACAGTTTGTTGACAGGTGTAGCATTCGGCAAAATGCAGCCACTGGCCTCAAACTGAGGGAGGTAGGCCCGTACACAAGCACAGTGCATCTTGTCAGTCCAAAAGCACACGTAGACTCTAGACGAGAGAACAAGGAGCCAGCCTTAGATGGAACCCACGACCACAACATGGAAGACCACTGGGCTGGAACATGCCGACACGACACGAAGGTGGAAGGGATGAACGGAAGACGGGGCTCATGGAGCCACTCGCAAGACATGGCACACCCCTCTTGCATCGTATTCGAGCTCGCCTTCTAAGGGGAGTATGTACATGGCACTTAGGACTGAAGCCCTTAACTCGGCACCCACGCCACTTCGGGTTCCGGCACTTCCTCTTCAACAGGCGCCTCCTTCGCCTTGGGTCGAGAAAGCGATCTTCTGCATATTTGTTGAGGGGTTTGAGTGGCATCGGAGATGCTGTCACAACTACTGTCGCTCGCCCCCTGGCCGTCGAAACTTACACGGCAGCTGCCATTATTGTAACATCATGCCTCAACATGGTTGGCAATAGTGCCACCATCCCGACCTGCATGTTGCCAGCGTGATCGCGACGATGATTTCATGATGGCCTGTTTCCGTGGGTTCGAATGACCGGCTGACTCAACATGCAGAGGAGCAAATGCAAACAAGCCGATGCAGAAGATTCTCCCATGCTAACGGATGTACCTATCTGTGTATGTATGCATGCATATATATATATATATATATATATAGGTATGTATGTGCGTGTGCGTGTCTACTAAACCTACAGAAATATGTACATAAATATACATGTACACTGTATTACCAAGAACATCCGTACACGTATGTGTTTTGGTGTATGTATATGTACATGTATCATATCATGCTGCTCCAGAATGTGGACTCTGTTCTCAGAGCGCGATAAGCACCCTGCCAGCGGCAGTGGTGGCACTACCGGGCGGCCTGCGTCCACAGTTCATGGTTGGTTCGAAGCGCCGAGCGTTGCACATGGCTACCACAGCGACTGCCGTCCACTGAAACAGCTCTCCTGCAAGGCATCGCAATGGCCAGGCCTTGAGTCACACGCGGCCTGCAACCGTCTCCGGACTCAACCTCGAGGGCCACGGCTGCTGCGATCGCAAGCGCGGACTCTCTCACACACACACACACAGACACACACACGGACAGACACACACACACGCATTTTCGCATTTCGTGGCAATGGGTCCGGTCGGACGCAGCCGATGTTCGGCTTGCATTAATTAAAGGGTGAGAAGGGAAAGTGGAGCCGAAGACAATGGGCAGTTGGCCAGGAAAAGTCCATTAGTTCGGCTCAGGCTGTGGGGCGCGAGGGAGGTCAGAGCCCCGAGTGCAGGGCAGTCAAGTCCAGACACAAGAAGGACAGCTCCAGCGCCATGGGTCCACAGATGCAGAACCCCTCGGACAAGGTCACCGAACAGTCGAAGCCTATGCAGACTGGCCTCAAGACTTGAAAAGGACCGTAGAGGGGAAGGAGGCTGAAGTGATGAGAGGATGTGCCTAACATCACAGACGACGACAGCCTCGGCGGCGCATTGGCAGAGTGGTCCGAAGTCAAGTAGGGACGAATCGGCAATGCAAGCAAGATGGGTACGGACAGACACCTCAGGCATGTGCAAGGAGAGTTCAACCCGATCAGTAAAGACAAGGGAAACCTCGATCCGAGCTCCAGACCAAGAGGGAAGGACTGCATGGTGGAAATCAAGCCATGGTAAGACGGTGGAGGCATCACGAAAGGTGCTGATGCTGGCCGCAGGAGCAACAATGTGAGGTACCAACCACTCAACGAGGTCAACAGACAAAAGGAAACGCGCAGCTTTAGTGTGCCAGCTGGCCCACTGCACCGGCCATTCCTCATCCTGAGAAAGTAGGTCGTGAAGACAGTCATGCCACGCAGTGGCTGTTGCTCGTAGCCTAGTGCGCTGCAAACACACAGTGCAAAAGGCGAACCGAAACTGTTCGAGGAGGGCAGCATATGAATCAGCTCCATCCTCAGGATGGCATAAGATGGTTTCAAGTCGCCCAAGTACCTCCTCGGAGGGCCTGTCCGGTTCCTGAACGAGCGGTTGGAAACTCCAGGGCTTGGAGGGTCCGGAGGCCTGCATGACTGGAACAAGCGAATCATCCCCGGTATCAAAACGCCTGGATCCACGACCGGGAAGGGGCTGAACCGCATGCTCGGCAGCAGTGAGAGCATCACGACAGCTGCGGTTATGTCGCAAATGGTTGCAAAGCCTGCCATTCGATGCAAAAGTCCGCAGACAAACAGGGCATTGGGACCCGTCGGCGAGATGCCGCTCAGGGCGAATACGCCCATGGCGTTTGAACGCATGATGAGACCATGCCCGAAGATCAGCAAAGCCCTGTTGACAAATAGCGCAGATTTCATTGCTCGGAGCAACAGGTTGAGCTATCGGGGAGCAAGTTGCTCCAGCTTTGGTGAGGGCACGCAAGACATGGCCATGGAACAGTTGGACCTCGGCAATCCACCGATCCTCAAGGAGTGTGAGCTGCCGAGCTCGACGAATCCAGGACTTCCATCTCCCTGGAGAATTGCGAATCACGTGGAGGCAGTCCTCCCAAACGAGCGGTCTGCCGGAGTGATCGGTGCGCTTTAAGCACTCTATGAGCCACTGAACGGAGCCTTCGGCAAGCCGAAGCCATGCTTCCTCAGCATGCAAAATGGCCCACAGCTCCCCGGGAGCTAGCCTCACAAGGAGAGCTAAATGTCGAAGTCGCTCAATGTGTACAAGTGTCCCAGCTTGAGGAATCCGAGCAAGTGCAAAGACAAACCCGTGAGGCAGGTGGCAGGCCTGCTCGAAAGTGTAGGAGGGCTTCAGCATAATGCGTGCCATTTGGAGGAGAGCATGCTGAATTGGAGCAAGATCATCTTTGCCATACACAGGCCATGTCCCGGAGGCAAAAGTAAGTGTCGAGAGCACAACTGACTCAAAGATGATCGCTTTGTCCCGGGTCGAGACAAAAGCAGACCCAAAAACACGTTTCTGGTGCTTACGAAAAGCAGTCCAAGCATGTCCGACACGGGTTTTAATTTCGGGTCTTAAAGCTCCGCTATGGTGCACTATCCCTCCTAAGTGGCAGTATTTCGGTACTACCCGAAGACGGGATCCAGGCCACATCTCAGAGGGAATGTCTAGGCTCGGGCCAATGCCGGCAAGGGCCTGGATTCGCAGGGAACGAGCTCCTTTCCCACGAAGGGAGAGAACAGTCTCAGTTTTGCCCGGACCCAAGTTCGGCATCAAAATGGCCCGAACACATTCATCAAGCATCGTTGCAGCAACCCGCCGAGTACCCTCAAGTACAGCCGAGGCTGAGGATGAATAGTAAAGGAGGGCACAGTCATCCATCCAGGTCACGTCAGCAGGAGATTGAGTCTCAAGTCCAGAAGCCTGACCCTTGGTGAGAGACGCCTTCCATTCATCATTCCATGCAAAGCGACATTGCAAATCAAGATCCTGGAGCCTCCGCCTGATGCGAGCAAGTACCTCCGAAAAGAGGAAACTAAAAAGGAGATCTGCCAAATTATCGCCGGGTCTTGTACCCCCTCGGACTGAGGCAAGCGAAGATGTGCGTTCCCAAGTGAACCAAGTGTCACTTAAGACCTCAGTTAGGGCCCCAGAAAGCCACGGATCGGCACCTGAGTCGGCAAAGATAGGGGTGTTCCTAACGTAGTCCTGTAGGCGGCTAAAGGCATCCTCTGGGAAGCACAAGGTGCGCAAGATGCCGACGACATGTGCATCATCGAGAGGGCCTCCCGTCAGCAGTGGTCTGACAACCCGATGGAAGGCCTCCTTGAGGTCTAAAAACACAACTGCGCTGGAAAACCCCCTATCCTGACAGTAGCTCTGAAAGGAGCGTACAGTGTGGTTTGCCAACTGGACCGGATAACCGGGTCTGCCGCCGATTTGAAGGCTGCCAGCAACAGAATCAAGAAAAGGGGCGGCTTTGCGGCGAAGCGCGCTGTGGAAGGCCTTTCCAGGCGCGCTGGAAACCAAAATTCCTCTGAAGGACTCACACTGCCGCATGGAACCTTTGCGTTTCCAAATGGCAAAGAGGGAACCTCCCTTCCAGTGAACCGGCTCAGCAAGGCGATAAGATGCCTTGAGGGCAACTTGGTACAGAGGGAGAGATATAGAGCTGGCTTGCAAGTGAAGAAGATCAGCGGGGATGCAGTCGTTCCCTTGGGATTTGCCAGTGGGAGACCGCCTCAAGCAGTCCTCAAAGAGACAACGAGAGGGAACAATCTGATGATCAAGAGTGAGATCAGACAGATCCTGGGTGGTCTGACGATGTCGGCACTGTCTAAGGAGGGCCTCCGGTGTGGTGGGCCCTCCATCCTCAAGCTGACTAAAATGTCGGATCCACCGATCGGTTGCTTGAGAGTGGTCCCCGGCAACGGATCCGTCCTCAAGCTCAACAACCGGGAGGGAAAGCGTGCCCCTCTGCTTCTTCTTGGGAGGCCCAAGCAAAGGACGGAGCTTGACAACAACATCCTTGGCTGCACCGGAAGAGGCAGACATGGCAATCTCATGCAAGTATCGACTACGATCACCAACAATCGAGCGCTTGAGAAGAGGCTTAAGTGCCCGAAGCTCCTGCAGGTGCTGGCGGATCTCAAGGACACACGTGAGAAGGGAGGAAACAAGGGACCGTAGTAAGCCAGCAAGCGTGCAGCGGGATCGAAGAGCATGGAAGGCCCCACGTAGCTCAACTGTCCGAGCCCAATGTGCTGAGGCGTGGAGCCGTTTGCGGAGCCAGACTTTCTGTTGCCTCAAGTCCCAGGTTGTGCTGGAGAAGTGAGTGCGGCGGCACCGCGCACGACGTAAAGGAAAAGAGGCTGACAGCCGGGCACGGAAATAATTGGCAAGGATTTCTAGTGCACATGGACATCGAGGCCCCAGGGAAGCAAAGGAGCAGCTTGGCAGATGTCCCGTAGTTGTTCACTAGACTCAGGCTGAGACATCAAGAAAACGTCGCATTGGGATGGGCCAGGCCGACCGCGCAAGGAGTCACAGATTTCAAAGTAACAGTCAAGAGCTGCAGCAAAATGGTCAAGTCCTGTTTGGCCAAAATCTATGTCGTGCAGCACAAAAGAACTGGCAGGGTCAGCATGCCAGGCCGCGGGAATGGCGACGTAATCTATGCGACTGGTAGCGGAGCCAGTGGGTGATACCCAGGTGTGACTGGCGCCACTGTGGCAGGCACTATATGTGGCAGGTAGCCACAGATCATGCCTCTGCAGGATGTCAAATAGTGGCCCCGGGACAGTCTGGTCACTGTCCCATACAAGGTCGCCAATGCGAGCAGGCAGTTCTTCAAAGAACCTCGTGTTGTAATCACCAACAAGGACAACGAGATCACCTTGTGCACTGGAGTGCAGCTTGCTGCGAAAATTCGTCCACCAGGCAAGTCTATCAGGGTGGACAGCAGACAAGGCGTGTATGGCAGCAAAGGTGATGCGTGTCCCCCCCCCGGGCAAAGCGGATCAGCAAGTATCGCGGGTCCCAGGCAAGGGCTCGAAAGTCCTGACTGTGAAAATAAAGAGGGACATCGGCAACCCAAGCAAATGGATGCGTGCGACTGAACCAGAGTTCAACACCTCCGTTGCCCCTAGCATCCCCTGCTGAAATAAACCTGAAGTGCGTCTCGGAAATGCTAGTTGATGTCTCCTTCGCTCGTGTTTCTTGTAGGGCAGTAACAACGGCACCAACGGACTCAAGTTGTTCGCGGACATACCTGACACGTCCAGGGGCTGCATCACCGTGCCCATCATCTAGGGTTTGGACGTTTATGGTGAGTAGGCGGAAGCAGAACTTGGCGGTCGAGGGGGCAGCAGTATCTGTCAAGGAAGTCGGGGAAACCTTGAAGAAGCTGTCTGCCTGACACCAGTCAGCACCGATGACATCGCCGCCTGTGGAGTCAACGAAGGCAGCACCCCGAGGTGTGGGCCAAGCCCAGGGAGCACGTGCGGCAGCAACATGCAGCCATAGCCATTCGATGCTGCCATCTAAAATCCAGTCAGTCAAAACAGTGAAAATCTGGGGGACACGGCTGGTGCCTGCGATCGCCTGTTTCGCAAGGGCATCAACAAGTTCATTGCGACCATGCCCCTGGTGGGCTCGGACATGCACGAAGTCCTGGGTGCGGACTCTTCCAAGAGCTTCAGCAACAAAGCTAATAGAGCGGCAAGCCGTAGCAATGGTTACACAGGCAGTCGCACCATATCTCCCACTGGCCTGCCCGGAGGCAACAAGTGAGTCAGACCAGACGGTGCATGTGACACCTTCGGCTAATCGGAGGGCCCAGACAATTGACCAGAACAATGCGGAGCTCTCACCATTGCTCGCCGAATGGTGGTTTGCACCGATCCAGAAAGGCTCGGCTTGCATAGCAACCGGGCCGGCGGCCCATCCAAGAAAGACCCTACGATCAGCAGTGTGCCCGAAAGCCGCAAAGGACCAAGAGCTGAGCTCTCCGTTGTAAGAACCATCGGTAAAAATTTCAATGGTCCGTGCTTGAGAGCTGTCTGGTGGCCATGTGCTATCGCACTGTCTCAGAGCCTGAACTGCGGTCGGGTGCAAGTGCATCTCAGGGGGGAGATGAGTCTCGAGATCCCACGGTGCCCGAAGTACCGAAAGGACAGCATCAATACCAAAGGGAAGGCACATTGACACTGCAGAGAGGCTGTAAGAGATGTGCTGTGGCAAGGCTTGTGAGAGTGAAATGGGGATTGGATCTTGTTGACCTGGGGCAATGGGAATAGGCGAACCCTCCCCGTGGCCAGGAGCCTGATGTTCAAGTAAAGCCTCCAGCATGGTCCACGCGAGAAACAGCGGATAGTCGTTGCTGTCGGCGCGACTGCATTCAAGCAATGTGCGCAGGTGCAGTTCACTATCAAATTCCCAATCCCCATACTGACTATGTGGAAGGCTTTTCCCTGCATCAACCTCAGAGAAGACGGGAGCCCGCAAGGGGAGAAGGGGGGCAGAACCTCGGCATGGCGTGGGCACTGGTCTGGCGGCAGCATATCCAAGAAGACCGTTGGGATTGACTTCTTGGGTAGATGCGGCCTTGTCGACAACTGGAAGTTGAACTGCCTCAACCCAATGAAAGTTGAGCTGAGCATGTATAAGGGCAAGAACGCACAACCAAGGCATGCGACGGAATGCCCACAAGCTGCATGAGAGCAAAAAGTGCCCGATTGCGAGGCTCAGAAGGAGTACACTTGGGAGGCCGGCTGCATCATCAGAGGTGTCCCCGGGCGGCCCTCTCGGAAGGGCTTGAAGAACGGTAACCCAGTTCCACTTGACGGAAGAACGGCTCCCTCTAGTGAAAGACCTCAACCATGGAGCACCGGCGCTGTCACATCGATAGGGAGAGGCTGTGGCTTGGCCTGCAGCACCTAGGACACACATCTGGGCAACAAGTTGATAACCAGAGCGACGGGAACCTCCTGTGCCGGCATCATGTCCAGTTGAAGCGCCAACAGAGACCGAGTGACTGGATGCGGCTGCAGAGCCGTCATCGTCCCTGGGTTCTTCGGAACCATCATCATCATGAGACGGTGGACCGTCAGGAGGCGGCATGCTACCTCCGTCTGTCGGGTCGGGAAGGAAGCTGCATGGAAGGAAGGTGAGGATCAAGACATCAAGATCCTCGACACGGATGTCACTTGTGACATGATGCACGAATCCATCTTGCTCAAAATAGCACAGCACAAACCCTGCGGGACAACGGCTGGCATATTGGGCATGGAGTCTCGCACAAGTGAGAACGCCGCCAATTACACGGATGCATTCGACTCGCAACAGGAGGGGCCTGGCATCAGTGAAACAAACTACAGGGCGTTCACCTTGCGGTCCAGCATCGTGATCAGGAGTGAAGGCGGCAACAACAAGATCCTGAACAACGCCAAGATGAGTGTATGCAGGAGCAAGGGGCTCAGGCGAACACAAAATGAGCGAGGCCTCGGTGGCGCCAAGAGCTGCAGACAGATCTCGTTTTATCGAACCCCTTCGTGCCGGGTTGATGGTGAAAGAGAATGCAGTCTGTGGGCCGAGAACCCAAACATGCTCTTGCACAGAAATGGGCGGAGCCCAAGAGGGGTCCCAGTGTTCTGCTGAGCTGAGAATGGCAGACAAGGTGGTTGTTGTGAAGTGCGTGTGCCGAGGAGGTACAAAGATCGCTGTATCTCCATGACTGACAGAGACATTGACCCCCTGCTGGATGGGCCACGGAATGTCTTTGAGGTAAACTTCAAGATCAGACATTGGCGAAAAGCCCGCAGCAATGAGCAAACCCTCTCGTTGGACCAGACCTGGAAGTTGTGTGGCATGAACGCAACCACCAGCTCTGGTGCTGTCTAGTACAACAAGGGCACCCGAGGGATCCCAAAGAGGTAGGCCTATCAAAACCGCTACTCCTTCGAGGGACTGAATGGGCACATGGCCTAGCCGAGGTAGATAGCTACGAATAGCTGGATCTCTGGCAGCACTTACTGCCTCAAGTGCCTCAGCAGTCCCTATGCCAAGGGGAATCCGAACACGGACAACCTCAACGTCATAATGCTGTCCAAGGATGCAAAAGACTGCTTCAACAAAGGAAGATGGCCCAAGGGTGTCTTCGCCGCCGTGACCGCTCTGCGGGCCAGCATCCTGTGCTGTGGCTGAAGATGCTGGGGTAGGGAGAAAATCATTGCGAGCAACACTGGTGGGGGCAAGGTCGTGAGCACCGGTATCAAAGACGGCAGCAGGCGCTGGAGCGTCGGAAGTTCCGGCAAGGCTGTTCCCAGAGTGTGAGGCAAATGACGCTGTTCTGGAGGGAACGTACTCTGCAACAAAGACCCGACCAGGGTGGACTGCTGCATAGCGTTGAGAACTCGGATGTCCAACAAGGACTGCGCGCCAACCCCTAGGTGCATGTCCATCAAGGATGTCAAGGAGCTCCCGTGCGTCAACGCGTCCTTCATTGAAAGGAACGGTGAACCAGCCATTATGCAGCGGTCGGCAATCAACAAGGGCACAGAAGGCAGTGGGGTCAGCCTGATCACTTTCGACAATGCCAATAACAGCCCGGACTGGCCGGCCGTCAACAACACAATCTTTTGTGCGAGGGTTGGCTGGGCAGAGCTTGAAACCGCCAATTGAAAGACCGAGGCTAGCAGCAATCTGATATTTATACCTGGTCGGGCAGGTAACATCAGTCTCATGCAGGATGGTCTGACCATCGAAGACTAGACCATATGCCGCAACCGGACAAGGAGGCAGTGTGAAAGGGTCTACACGCCACCATGCAGGGTTGTTGAGACAATCAGCAAGTGTGACAGGCTGCTCAGCAGGAGTGCCGGCGGGCACAATCCGGACAGTGTCACCCGAGGTGAGATGTAACTCCGCCCCGTCTGGGAGTGGGACATTGTCAGACCCAACATAGACGTCTAGATCACGGTGATCCGACAGGCCAGCAGCATGCACAAGTGCAAAACGGTCGGCATAAGAACGCCCACAGTGGGCGAACAATCGACCATCAACAAGTCTTGTGTCGAAGCAAACAGTGGGCGGCTGGGGGCCCCAGCTGGGTTCGGCAAGGAACAACCCACAACCAGCAATGGGCTGAGGATTTGCAGGATGCAGAATCGGGAATTGCCGCCTGTCTGTTGTCGGCCGAGCATCACGAACAGCGGCGAGAGCTTCAGGGGGCACGGCAGGAATGGTGAGAGTGACTTCAGTCTGGTACAAAGTGTATGCAGGAGTCGCAACAACAAAGTACAGACGACGGTCCTCGGTTACTTGTTCAATCTCATCCTGGACTCCGATGGCATCAGCTGCGGTGGGCTCCCGATGGTCAAAGGGAGCGGAGTACGTCCAATTGGCTTGATCATGGGTGCCATCACCAAAAGTGGGCAAGTTCTCATGCCACTGAGAGACACTGTAAGAGCTCGAATCACCAATCAGTTTGTGGTTGAGAACCCCAAAGTGAAGACCCCAAGGACACCCCGAGTCAGAAAGAGTTGACATTTGTCTGTTGACAAACAGCACTTCCTTCGGGTCTATATTGGCAGGGACATTAGAGGCAACTACAACCTGAATCTGGGTGCACCCAAAGAAGGAAGCGAGGATGCTGTGGGGAAGGATGGCATGGCCGGCAGCGCCATCAGTGCGTCGAGGTGAGCGACTCCGTTCGCGCGGGGCCTCGGCGGCCCCGTTGTCGGCAGATGACTCACTGGAATCAGAGTCAGTGGATTCGGACTCGGCATGCTCATCTTCACCCTCAATCTCCTGGGATGACAGTCCGCTAGGGCCAGGAGAATTCTCAAGAAAGTCCTGCACATACTGCACAACAAGGATCCCAGCTTGCAGGACATGAACATACGTGCCATCTGCTCGGAGTTCATGTCTGCCGCCTTTGACACTGACGGCATATCCAGGAGGTGCATGAGGCTCAAACCGGGCACTAAGTGCATCGAAGTCAAGGACCCCTTGATTGGTGAAGACCCACTCGATGTCACGAAGGATTGGCCTGGTGTCTATGATGGCAAAGTGCGGACCCTCTCCATCGGACCTGGCAGTGGAGCCCCCATTGCGCTGAGTAGCTACACAAAGAGCCTTGCAAGTGTGCCCGAAATGTTCAACATCCTCAATGGCAGGACTAGACTGGTGCAGGACCGAATCAGTGAGGCCGTATCCAAGTTGCCCCGCGATGACGCGTCGGAAGTCAAGAGGGGCATGAGCAGGATCCGGTTCGCAGGAAATGACTCGAGGGGCGGAGTCATTGAGAACGAGCACAGCCGATCGGACTGGACCTGGATACATGGGGCATGGCTGGGCCCAGTGACGTTCAGACCCAAGAAGCTCTTCGAAAGTGTAGAGAGGGCCAGGCCTGTGACCTCCGCGGAGAAATGTAAACAGGCCCCCATTCTCGGGCACAATGACCCTGTCAGTCGGTTGGAGCCGGTCAGCAAGGACGATGTTCAATCCTGGTTCATCTGCTAGCTGGACAGCGGACAGCAAAGAAACCCGAGAAAGCTGCGCTGGCACAACGATGCTGAAGAGCCGACCATCAGCCTGTCGAAGGTCAACAAGGACATGGCATCTGTCGGCAGCCCACTCTGGCAGAGACAAAATGCACGCAAATCGATTGTCAGGCTGAGGCTCTACAGGAAGGAGTGTGTCGAAGTAAAGCGATTGATCCTCATTCCTGGCCTCCTGAACCTCATTGAGTGCATCATCTGGGTCACACGGGACCCGCATGACAAGAGGCAGCACCTCGGCTCGATAACGAGGTGCGAAAACAAGGAAGTGACCGTGGAGGAAGGTCGCCGGTGGTACACCCTGTGGCCTAGCTTTGGCAAAGACGGTGGGCGGTGGCACATGCGCCTCGTCGTCAAACCGCGCAGGAGGGTGAACCGGTCTGTCTTCATCAATCGCCCTCTGCCATGGGACACCCTGGCTGCCTCCCGGCGCGTGGTAGGGGTTGCGCATACTCGTGGCTGCACTTGAGACGGAGGAGCCACCTTCATAAACGTCTGGGTCAAAATGTGGAGTAGGCTCAAAATCGACTTTAAGCACTCCACCAGTGTGCACACGAAAGGTAGACTCGACCTTTGGGAGACCGCAGAGTACAGGCCTGTACCCCCTCGGGGGTCGGAGGTTCAAAAACTGCAGCAAGTCGGCTTCTTCGACATGACAGTGTGCTGAGTGGTAGGAGGTCGGTCTTCTGCCAACCGGCCGACAATCAATGACGATGATTGTCCCGGAACCATCACCGCCGGGGTCAGACAGAGAGCCCGTCCAAGCAGCAGAGACGCCAGCAAGCAGAACCCCCTGGTGGACAAGCGGGTGGAAAGCTGTCTTGTCAGGCTTGCAAAGCAGAAGGTTCTCCTCACGACAATGCAATGCGCTGGCTGCATGAGACACAAGGGTCTCATCTGACGGGCCGGGGTGAAGAATGTCTCGATCGACACTCGGCGCTACAATGAGCCAGGAGTCAGAGACCTCCTCACTGACAATCTGGCGAACCTCAGCTGTCAGAAAGTCAGGGGCCTGAAGGCAGTCGGCTGCAGCGGGATGCCAGAACGGCCTGCCGTAAACAGCGACAAACTTAATGGTATCCCCGGTGACAACCCTTATGCTTCTATCTGACCGAAGTGGGTCAGGGCACCCAGTCTGGAAAGCATCCCACGGAGAAACAGTGTGCCGGCTGGCATGTTCGAGAACTTGCGCGTGAGGGAGATTACGCTCTACAATCACGGCGTAGACTGGGCCACCAACAGCTGCAAAGTCGAAGATGATTTCAGCAAACGCAGAATGTTCCAGCCATTGTGGGACAAGGAGAAGCGACACGTAACCCTCCTCTGGCTGCGGTTCGACAAAATCAAGGTCAGAGGCAAAGTATAGCCTGTTCGGGCTGAGTGCATCAACGACGGACTGCAAGAAAAGCTCAGGGGTGGTAGGAACAATCGTCGAAACCTGAACTGCTTGAGTGGGATACCCCGGAGAGAAGAGAATGCATTGCACCTTAAAGGTAGAACTGGTCGCGGTTGACCCTGCAGGAGGACCAGCAAGTTGACCTGTGTCGAATGCATCGGTGCTGTGATGGATGGGGAATCCCGTCACGAGGGGATCAGGCCGCGCAGACGATTCACTACTCCGTGAAGCAGCTGGGTTGCCACAAATCAGGGAATCAGCATCCCCACCGACTCCGAGGATCCTGACCGGGGCAGCCCAAATGCAAACAGGGCAGTTGCAAACTGAAAGGAACCAAAGGGCAATCCTGGTTCCAACAAGAGGCAAACCTGAGACACGTCTGCCATGATGACCCCGTGAGCCTCCTCTTGTAGCCTTTTGACAGTGTCCCCCAGAAGATTGACTCGGAGAGAAACCCCGAAAGCACAGAAGGGGTCTCGTCGAGGCCCCCTTGCAAGGTAGCCCAAGGAGACGCCCAAGAGGCTCATGTCTGTCAGGAATCTGCCTCCAGATGCACAGATAAAGGGCAAGGGCAAACAGGAAGAGGATGGCCCTGCAAAGTGGAACAAGGAAGGCACCAATTGCACTGAGGAGATCAAGGACCCAGTCTCCCGAAAGGAAAACCCAAGGGACGATCCCAAAGGAATTAGAATCAAGAAGCAGACTACATTGAAGCTCCCGAGGCGCTGGCAAAACTGTGGGGACCCTTTGGAGATGGCGGTACCCCGAGGCAGACAAGGTCATAGGCCTGTCTTGGAAGACCTGGCTAGGTCTGCAGCCAAAACCGGCGCATTCGGACCCAGCCTCATCAAAACCACAACAACCCTGGGGACTAAACCCTAGGGAAAGGTGGTGAGGGGGAGCACAGGCCGAGGCCCCTGAGCCACCGATGCCTCTGTTCGGCGCACTGTGCATGTTCCCGGGGAAAAACTCTTGCATTGCAAGCTTGCTTGTCGCTGTCAAGTGGACTCCGTGTCGCTGAAGAAGGTAAGAGGAGCCTGGGAAGGGAAAAGCAACAAGTGGGTGGATGACCGGAGGAGGAGAGGAAGCGAGACCACTCACCCAAAGTTCAGCACAAGACCAGTGCTGAAAATCAGGGAGGATGGGGCAGAGAGTATGGCAGACATCATTCACAAGAGCCCAATGTGAACGGTCCCCGACTTGAAATCTCCCAAGCCAAGCCCAAAGGGAAGGAACTGGCCAAGTCCAAGCCGTGCCTCTGCAAGCTACAGTGTGAGACCGCAGAAATCCACAGACTGCACTTGCCAACATTCCAGTGTGGCAGCATTGACCGACGGAAGGCATGAGAGCTACCCATCTCCCCACTGGGCAAGCTCTCCGGGCTCCGGCAGTCTGCAACCACAACGGACTGTTGGCAATTGCTTCAGGGACTTCTGCCTACCAGGGCCAAAGACGTAAGGCCTCATTCCATTCCAGCCAAGCTTGGGCGATGCCCACCAGAGTCCGGAGGCTTTTCGGCAAGTTCCAGCTCTTCTTCCTGGGTCGAGTGCACCGAAATCTGACCAGAATCCACTCCGGCAGGGTTGAGCCCAAAGGGAAACATAGCCCGTTTTTCTTGGATCTTGCCAGAAAGATCTGCCTGACCAGGTGGCACACCATCCGGAGGGCCAGCAGGCTTGTAGGTCTCGTATGGATTGACACGAGGGGATGCGGAAGACGAGGGCCTCAGTCGGGTGGTCGCCGGAGAAGCTTGGTAGGGCCCAGGACCATGTTTGTCCACAACATCCGCATACGATGTGGGCAAAGGCTGACCTGGGACAGGTCTTGCTGCAGCACCAAAACTGGCCGGATCCGCAGAAAGGGTGCCATCCGCTGCCCGCAAGCCTGGGGGTCCAACATTCCCCGTAGCCAGTTGTGGTAGGGCTGCCAGGGTGGCCTGTAGTAGCCGCGCTGCAGCCTCCTGAGTCAACATGCCCTGGGCCACACCATGGTTGACGCCTCCAGCCTGTAGTTGATTCGCCGCAGCGAGTGTGTCTCTCAGGAAGCCTGTCTGGTCCTGGGGCTCGCTCGTCGCAAGAAGCGAATCCCAAGGGTCGTCCGTGGTCTCCATGGGTGCAGAAGCCGAAGGTCGTTCCCCATTCACGATCGCCTGGACATTCTTGGCAGCTCCTTGCCCCGCTTCTGTGGACATCAAAATGTCCTGTTCTATGCGCTGAAGCGCGGCCTCGTAGCGAGCGTGCTCCGCCATGAAGTCGTCCCGAGACTTCTTCGCGAACACCTTCCATTGGGCCTCTTTGGTGGCTCTTTCCTCCTTGAGGCGTCTGACACGATTGTCTGCCTTCTTGGCCACCGCAACTGCCTTCTGTACCTCTCGCATGACGTTGTAGCCCTCGATATTCTCCACCGGAAGGGCCGGTGCTGCCGGAGCTGTACTCAAGTCGATCTGGTCGTACGAGGGTCTGGCAGATGCAGCTTTGGCCGTGGGCGAAACTGAGTAGGAGCCAGGCCACAAGCGCCCATGCTTTGGAGGACACACACACACACACAAACAAACAAACAAACACACGTAGAGGCACGATCAATCACTCATTCAATCTTTCGTTCTTTCAGTCGATTCCTCGTCCTATCTTTCCTTCAAGCATGTGTTAGTATGCATACACACAGAGAGACAGACAGGCCGACAGGCATCCATACACCCATACACCGAAAATCACGACTAAACACCAGTCAGTTGTCAATGTAAAGTCATATGTACAAACATCTCACTGGGCTTCTAAACTTGCATATGTACTGTATG
The DNA here is from genome assembly GCA_905221615.1 of Symbiodinium sp. CCMP2592. Lineage (NCBI taxonomy): Eukaryota > Dinophyceae > Suessiales > Symbiodiniaceae > Symbiodinium > Symbiodinium sp. CCMP2592. Next base: position 198,050 of record CAJNDT010000204.1, on the reverse strand, counting down.
GTTTAGTAATTAGTCAATTTACTTCTGCATATTGACACAAACCGACAAACACTGATGTGGAGCTGCTCGCCTTCCGTAGTCAGAGCTACTGTGAGCATCACCCGGCAGGAAACATTCATCCATCCATCCATCCATCCATCCAGACATCCATCCGTCCATCCATCCATCCATCCATCCGTCCATCCATCCATCCATCCATCCATACGCCCAAACACACACACACACACACACACATCATACACATCATACACATCATACACATACCTAACAAGCACATTCAAAAACACACAAACACACGGACAAACACACGTACACGTACACATACTACATGTACACGTACGCATATATATAGACACATACATACGCAAAGCATACATGACATACACGCACATACACATGTCCACAAACACTTGCTTCACTTGCTGCATGCGTGCTTGCTTCCTGCCTCCCTGCTTCCTTCCTTGCTGAGTTAATCACTTACTTACTTACATGCACACATGCACCAATGAGTGGGAACATATGCACGCACATATACATATACGTATACACCTGCAATTGCGGTGAGGGTACTGCGTTTTGCTGTCGTTGTGGGGGCGCGTTTTTTTTTTTTTTTAGTCGTCGCGGGGGGCACGCTTTTCTCTTTGCCGTCGTTGCGGAGGCGCGTTTAAAAGACAGCTAGGGTTCGCTCACTCACTGGCTTCCTGGGTCCGCGCAAAGACAGCAAAACATGCAAAACGCAAATGCGGAAAACAAACACGGGCTCCGTGCTACTACTCATTCGCGCATACACAAAAATGCACATGCAACATCCCGCCACGTGTACGTGTAGGGACGTGATTCATACATACACACAAATACACACATGACATAGTATGATCGTATATACGTATATGGTTGTACATGTACAGATAGAAGTACACACGGGTACATGCGTACTCATAAAGAGAAAACGTGTGGGTGTGTGTGTGTGTGTCTATGCGTGCGTGTGTTTATCCGCACATACCTGAAACACAGGTACGTATACGTGTACATACATATGTGTATATATCTCCGCGTGTGGGCATGGAAGTATGTATGTATAAATATGTACACATACAACACACACCAGCAAACCTGAACAATGGAATTTCTACGGCGAGGAGTGACGACCTGCGGCCAAAGTGCCCAAGCTTGCGAAGGAGCTGGTCGCACAGGCGCGGGTCCCGGCAAGGGCAGATCCTTCAGCCGACCTAGTTTTGCCAATGCTGGCGGCTTGGGCTTGGGCTGCACAGACTTCAGATTCTCGTCGTGTAAGGCTCACATGCCGCAGAATGCAACCGAGGAAAAAAAACCTCGAGCCCCGAATAAGCTCGCTGGAGACAAAAACTCACAAGCGAATGGCGACCTAAATTTCGGAGATATGTATCAAGCGCGAGGAACCATCGAGTAGGCGGCACAGCAATGGACCAGATCGCTCCCGAGTCACTATGACCACTCCGAAGGCCCTGGTCCCGGCACGTCCACATCATACATACACACACACGAAAAAAATCGGAGTTTCCGAAAATTGAAAGCACCATATTTTGGGGCCCTTATAATACGCTCTCGCAACTCGGACAAGCCAGACGAGGTCTCGGATGCGTAGTACTTGACTGGTCGTTGTTAGAGCTGACAATCAGTTCCGCAACACGAAGGAGCATTGAAAACAATAAGGATCCTACTAGTATATCTAGGGTACTATATTAGGGTCCCCTATTGTGGGCAACTCCCAAATTTATGCGCTGCACCCCCCTCCGCCCCACTCCAGTTGCTTGGATCTCCCCGTTTAACCTCTTCTCCTGTCAACGTGAAATCCTACGAAACCTTCTCATGCGGCAGCGCTTAAGACCAAATCATGAGCAGGTCGCCATCGCCAGGCAGCTGCGCCGAGGGCGCGGGCTTCAGTGGCGCCGGGGGCGGCAGTTCCAGGACTTCGATGCCTCAGTAACGGCTGTGGGTCATTGCCACTGCGCTTTGAAACTCCTGGAGAAGTAGGCAGACGGTGTTCATTCTCGGCGCCTAGCAAGTCTTTCTTCCTCTCAGGGGAAGACGCCCATCTCGAAGAAGAAGACACACGGATCAGCGGCTTCGACTTTGATTCGGCAATGAGAGCCCGAACACCCGAGGTGCGCATACGCAGACATGGTGTGAGAGGCGAAGGTGGGGTTCGCGGAGTGAGGGGACCCGGCGTGCAGATTTCGGTTGCCTGTTTGCAGGTTCGAGCGTGGCATCTTGCACCGACGATGACCCGAGGAATTGAACGGAATAACAAACACGAGACAAAGCAGAATAGGAATCGGAGAAAACTAAGAACGCGTTGAGCAGGTGAACGTGGAAGGCAACAGCGGCGGTGACAAGATTCAACGAACAAGAAAAAAAGAGAATGGGCTCGCTGCTTCCTGTTTCCCGAGGCCCTCACCTTCCTCCAGGTCGGGGTCCGAGTGCACCTGCTCTCCAAAAAATCTCCACTCACCATAGCCGCACTGCGACCCAACGATGCGTTGACCCGTGCCCTTATCTGGCCCGCCTGCGTTTGCAGTGGTGCCTGCTTCACCGGAGCCGGGGGTGGCAGTGGGAGCTCTTCCGTGCCTTCCACCAGCGTGTATGTATGCGTGTATGTATGCAGGTGGGTAGGTATGCGTGTATGTGTATGTGTATATGTGTATATGTGTATATGTGTATGTGTATATATATATATATATGTATGCATGCATATGTACACATGACATACACATACCCGAAAGAACATATGCCACCTTTGCCTTTCAAGCTGAAACTGGACAGTTTGGAAATGAATCCGCCCTTTTTGACAAGTCAGTACGGATTCCGTACCACTGCAATGGGCCAACCAACTTCGCACACAGCCAAAACCTTATCGAACTTCACCGGGAGTCAAAACAAAGCTGAGAGGAGCTTCAGATTTCCAGCCACGGGAGCTCAGAAGCCGCCTGCTTCCGACTCTGGAGAGCTCTCGCGTTGCCGTGCCGCCGGTGGAGGCAGCTTGAGAGGCGCCGGTGGAGGCAGCTGCAAGGATTGGGTACCGGCACCTGACACTGTCCGCCACATACCCATGCGAAAGGACTAAGAAACAAACTGCGCCCTGCAGTTGGATAGGTTACAGAGGCTGCAGAGCTTGAGTGGCTGCAAGGAAGCGACAGATGACGTAGTCATACAGACATGGGTCGGTTCAGGCAGAACGAAGCATGCCTGCCACTTGGGCTTCGGGGAGTTGAGGAGACGGGCGAGAAAACGGAAGCTGGAGCGCCGGGACAGAAGCGCACAAACCAGCTGATCGAACCCCAACTAATGGCCAAACCTGTTGCAGTATTCCGAGGGCTGCACCATCCGCAGGCCCGGTAAGCACACCATGAGCAGGGAGCACCTGCATTTCCAGTATTTCAAAGTTATGGGTACCTACAATAACCAAAACCTGCTTTTCTAGAAGACCATACGAAACCTGAATTTCCACGACGGGTTCTTACGGTTTTGCATGGGATTGTGCGGGTTTCGCACAGTTTGCTTGCGGGTTTTGGACGGGCTGCAAAAGTGGGAACCCGGTTTTAAGTCCCGAAACCAGGTATTTAGCAACAATTGCCTAAAACCCTGGTTCTTGAAACCCTACCTGCTTTAAAGCAGGTTTTGGAAGGGAGAGGTATGGGTCAGAAAAGTTCGCACGGATTATCTGTACCAGAGCAGGTGGAGCCTGGCTCGGCGCTTGCTGAACTGGTGCAGGAGGTGGCAATGGCGGCAGAAGCGGCAGATCCTCTGAGGAGCCTTGCTAAGACAAGCTATTTTCAAGCTTTGTGTGCCGCCGACATCCCCTGCAATATACATACGGCAGAAGAAGCCGCTAAAGTAGTGTCCCATGCATTTGACTGCGCACAAACACCTGCCTGATACACATTGCCCGTCTGATTGCAGCAGGCAGCCATCAGCATACTGTGCAGTGGGCAGCTGCTTCAGCGGCAGCGCTGGCCGAACTGAAAGATCGGAATGATCGCCAATTCCTGCAGATGCCGCTACCCAAGCCACTGATTGCCGGATGTGTTGAACCTCCCGTCCTGTGTCAGTCTACGACGTACGAATTTAAGCAGAAATTTGTGCCACCTCGAAGACCCAGTCAGCAGGAAAGAACAAGGTCTTGGCATCCAACCTTCTCCTTCGTCGGAGCCGGGGCCAATGTCTTGGACCTCCCACTCCACCTCATTTAGGGTTTAGGATTTAGGGTTCAGATTCTCAATACTCTCAATGAGGCAGGCAGGTTACAGAAGTCTCGGAAGAATCGGATGCAGGCCAGGCGCCGAATTGGGTGGGGGCGCTTGCAGCACTGGTGCTGCTGGTAGAGGGAGGTCTTTCGCTTCCTGCACACCTCACGGCATGAGCTTTACACACAGACGGCCACACTCACCTGGAAACTGCTAGGCTGGGGGATTGTCGCACTGCCTAATGGGCTCTTTCTTACGGTTGCGTCAGTATGCTGTCGATTCACACCGATCCAGTCATCTCATGTGGGCATGCTGAGTTCTCTCGTCCATGGGATGACCGGGCTGCGCACGTGTCGCCCACGACCTCCGAGCTTCATCAAAGTTCTGCATATCCTGAAGTGGTTGAGCTCGTTCTGGGCAAGTAACTGCGCGCCCAAGTTTTGATGCATGAAGGTGTTCCTGGGGATTGCCAATGATTACCATCACGTTGCAAGTCAACTGGTGCATTCAGCCCGCTTAACCCATTCAGACTGTGCTCCCGCGTGAAGATGCTAGGAGGCAACTTCGGGGTCCTTTTCGAAACTCCTTGGATCCAAATCTGTGGTTTGAACATGTGGGCACCGGCTTCGGCGACTTCTTGGATGATGGGACAACGGCAACAGTGGCAACGACGACGGCAACGACGACGGCAACGACTACGACACGACAAACACCAACCAGCCGCAGCAGCAGCAGCAGCAGCAGCAGCAGCAGCAGCAGGAGCAGGAGCAGCATCAACAACACCAACACCACCAGCACCACCGCCGCCGCCACCACCAACCACCACTGCAACAGCAAGAGCAACAGCAACAGCAGCAACAACAACAACAACCACAACCACAACCACAACCACAACCACAACCACAACCACAACCACAACCACAACCACAACCACCCCACCACCACCACCACCACCACCACCACCACCGCCGCCGCCGCCGCCGCCGCCACCGCCACCGCCACCGCCACCGCCAGCGCCACCGCCACAACCACAACTACTACCACAACCACAACCACAACCACCAACAACTACAACCGCAACCGCAACCGCACCCACAACCACGCAAACATAAACACGACCAGAAAAAACACCACCACCATAACCACAACAAAACTAACACCAACACACAACAACACCGCTACCGCCACCACCACCGCCAGCAGCAGGAACAAGAGCAACAGCAACAGCAACACAAGCAGCAACCGCGAACGCGACCGCAACGGCAACACCAACACTACCAGCAGCAGCAGCAGCAGCAGCAGCAACAAAAACAACAGCAACAACCAGAACCACAACCATGACCACAACCTAGGGCAAGCGCCCTCTTCCAACGCAGGCGCTGCCATTGACCATATCGCTCAGTTGGAAGGGGAGACCGTATGGAACATGTGCCTGATCATCAAACGAAGGGGATGGAAGGGGTAAACAGACAGGAAGATCCTGAGTGAACAACAGGTTGACATGCACGACGCCTGACTACATGCGCTTCAAGCATCTACGTACACGCAAGCACTCTATCACCGGATTGTGTTGTATGAACCCGGGGGGCCATGTTCAAATCATGCAGCATGCCCCATCCCTTATATTCTCTTGATCTTCATTGCGCGAAAAAAACTACACGGGTCATAGGTGCATTCTGAATTCAACGTTGCACTTTGGCCGAAAAGCAGCGGCAGCAACAGAAGAAATAGTTGCATTCACGCTTCTGTCCGCCATTTCCGTGCCATGTCTTTCTATGACCTCCTAGCATGGGACTGTCCGCTCCAAGAACACTTGATCATTTTCTCGAGAAAGGTCCGGTCCGTCGCCGGTCCAAACCATGCTATGCTCTTCGACCGCTGAGGAGGCCTTCTCTTCGCGAGAAATTCTGTGTAAAGGGCTTCCAAGCTTCCTCAGCTGTGCTCTTTAAAGCTTTCTGCAGCGCACCAGTGCTTCGCAACCTTGTAGAACACCCTGGACGGGTGCCTGCACGTGCATTTCCTTAAAGCTCAGTCGGCTTCCCAAACACACCTTCCTAAACCCTGACAGAATCCTGACAGAACCCTAAACCCCGGCCGCAAGCTCCAAGGGAAGCAGCGCCGGACTGAGTGGGATTCCGAGTTTGGCACAGGCCACTTTGAAGTTAAATCGCAACCGGCTTCCAACGCAAAGATGACTTCGAGTGTTCAGACTTGAGAACCATGCCTTCAGGCTGCAGCAACATCACTGGCATGGAGCATGCTTCGATGAACAAAGGCTTCGAAACTGCTTTTGTTTGCACTTGGGCTGCATGGGTCAATCCATAAATCTAATGACTCCCATGCCAGTTGATGCCACCAGACTCTAAACTCCCTGCCTAAACCTGTCATATCCACATCCGCTTCCTCTGTCGTCATCCATGCTACGAAAGCCGAGGAGCGGCGATGCACTGATTACTCCGATTCTCGAGAGCTGCTCTCAAAATACGCTGATCCTGTGCAACAGTACCCTAAGAGATTAGCCTTGCATTTCATGATTCCCCCGATCCTTCTACTTGATGAAAACGGAGATGAGAAGTATGCTGCGGGTTAGGTTTTTCAAACACTCGTCGAAATTGATTGCACAAAGGCAGGTTATCCAACCGTTGCAGGACGGTTCGTTGACGTGCAGTGATACAAGTCCCCTGCGGGTGCTACGTCGAAGACTGTGGTGAAACGTTTCCTGGGCCCCTTGCTGACACCACTTGGCAATGCCGATGGGTGCACTACTGGCAGTGCACCATGTGAAGCATGTGAACCATGTGAGTCCGACCGCGAAAGAGCACCTTGGGACGAGGACCTCGTCTTAGACGAGGATCTCTGCGAAAGTGGGCAGCCGTAACTTCGGCTGCGGTCGTTTAGCCGCGTGGTAGAGCTGCACTTCAGAGGAACTTGGCTCTTCTCCATCGCCTTCTGCTCGAATCTGCTGCCCTTCTTCCGGCGCTGTCCCGGAATCCTTCGACGGTTGTCCTCAACCGGGAAAACTGGAGGTGCCTTGAGCACGCACTTCGGAGCCTCGGTCGATTCCGATTCATGCGTGAAGGAGACTTCTCAACCAGGAGGAGGACCCTGGGTCGCCACTCCCAAACCTACGATCCCCAGGCCGGGGAAGCTTAGAAGATCGGATTTTATGTGAAAAGAGACAACGTCTTCTTCCGCCAAGGCGCTGCTTTGGCCTGCAGACTGCAGGGGCTCGTGGCCTCGGAAACACAGCGGCCCGATTGCATGGGGACATGGGAGAGAGTGCCAAACCCTGTAACTTGAAGAATCCCGAAACCCGCTTTTCCATCTACCGGCCCCACGAAACCCCAGCCTGTGGCGTGAAGCAGGCAACTTCCCTCCGTCTCTCTCCGCATTAAGCCGGAATCTTGAACCTCGTGAAGCTAGCTTTGCTTTGCTTTGCTCGGGGTTTGAGGCGGGGGCAGTCCCCCGTCTCGCCCCTGTTGCGCTGCCCCATCCACTATTTTGTGCCTCTTTCTTTCTTTCTGCCGGGCTTAGGGGTCACCGTCGTGACCCTCAGGCTTTGTGCCTGCCTCTCTCTCTTGCTTGCTTGCTTGCGAGGCGTGTGGGAGGTAGGGAAGGCCCCTACACCCCCTGCGCGCGAGCGCTACGCCACTGTTCGTGTCTTGAGTGAGACTTAGCGACGCGGCATGGCCAGGTGGGGTCCCAACTCGCCTCTCTCTCTCTCTCTCTCTCTCTCTCGCTCGTGAAGCCTCTGAAGCCTACAAACGCAAAGATCCGCCCGGCGGCTGGGCGAGCCGGTGACAAGGCTGTCGCTTTGAAGGCAGTGCGCAGGCGCTGCCCCAGCGCCTTTCCGAAGAGTATCCCAGAGGCTCCAAAACCCCTTAAGTAAGGAATAGACCAAATGAGAACCCTGATCGGATTTGAGGAATATACCTTGAGCCATAACAGGAACCCCAATATGATTTCAGGAATAAACCTTAAATTATGATGGGAGCTCCGATACGAGTTAAGGTATATTCCTTAATTAAAGGGTATTGAGTCTCTGGGGGTGATTCGGGGAGGAAAAGGGAAGATCGCGTCACGAGCTTCGTGTCTGTGTCGTTGTAGCTCTTGTTGGTAATCACCGGAAATTTTCTATGGTCACAAGTATCACGAGCTTTGCTACTACTCCTGTTATTACCGTCGCAACTGCCATTTCTATGCCAGTACTGCTATTCGGCACCAGATCCCACATCGTTCTGAATTTGAGCTCTCCAAGTGCTGTGCTGTTTTCTGGCTTAGCGCTTATATAGCATAGTTTCGACACGCACACTCGCTCAAGGCAGGAACCAGGGCCGAGGGTTGGGGCGACAGGTCTGCAAGTATGGCTCTACCAGATTCCAGATGCGCAACAAACCGTCGGCAACCAATGGTAGACGGTGTCCGCCCAAGTCAATGCCAGGCAGGATCACCACAAGCCAGTTTCTTGGCTTGCTGTTCTGCGCTCTCTATCTGTTCCACGGCAATTCGCCAAACCTCTGCTGGCTGAATCACCGACAGAACAGAACAGTCTCGCCTATGCCCCGATTCGTTCCGAACTCCTTGGGCTTTTGTCAAGGAAAACTGACACACGGTCCTACACCCCGCTGAAAAAACCTTGTTCAAGCCTACTCTGCCCAAAAGTTCAAGCTCCCTCTGAAAATTGTACTTCTTCAGGCAACTCGAGTCTGCCTCACACCAGCCAAGAATTAGACCTAAGATCCCGCACGGGGTTCAGATTCCAGGGCCCATACAGACAGCCCTCTGCAGTTTAAGTTTGGGTTCGGCCTCACGTGCTTGTCGCTCATGCTCACGGCACCTGTCATACCTCAGAAGCTCACGAGGGTTCCGTTTCCATCGCAAGCTCTTCTCGGGCACGGAAAATCTTGGGAGCCGGACCAATCCCGACAATCCGGCCGCGAGCCCACGGCCAGCAGCAGATCATACTGCCTGTGGAAAGAGCAACAAAGGTCTCGCCAAGCAGACACTGTCAGAGGTATGGCTGCCCCATTCCCACATATCGTCTGTCCTCATATCTACTGCCTTTTCTTGCCGGCGAGACACGGAACTCGGTACGCCAAGCAGTTGGAGGCTGCCCGTATGATCGCGCCACTGTCGGCCAAAACGCCTTCTGGTACAAAGCTGCCTGGCAGCACACTGCAGCCCTCTACGTTTCTCAGCCTCGCAATGGGACGTGCTAGATCACTCTTCTCCCAAGATTCTGCCCAGTGCAAGAGCAAATGGGCATCAAAGCAATACTCTTGTCCAGAGATGAAGTTGGAGGTCAAAGAAACGAGGCAACGAGCCCCGTGATCCGAATCGCGAGAAGGCTGCGGCTTGAGGGGTGACCACTGATTTGACGATACTTGATGGCTTCAGCTGTCGACTGCTTTTGCCTGTCGGAGACCTAGCAGGCTGAACACAACCAGTTTGCAATATTGCCCATACAGACTCCATGTGCTCCCAAAAGGGACACTATTCCCGAAGCAAGTTCAGCAGCTATGGCTCAATTGAAGGCAAAGCGTCTCAGACTCCGAAGCCTGAACTTAAATCCATCTGCGTCCAAGGCACCTGCCTTCAACCGTGATACTCGCCGTCCACCCACCTCTACGTGGGCAAAACCAGCCACGAGAACGCCAAAGTGGGGCCCAGCTGGGTGCGAGTCCTCGGCAAGCATCGGCATGCCCTCATCCGCTCTCCAATTTATCGTTGCCTTCGGGCTGGCGAATCATCCATGACTATGCTTAGGACCAGAACTCACGCAGCTCCGGGAAGTATGCGCTGTAGGAAATCCAACAAATTGCAGCATTCAGGCACTCAAGAGTTGTATTGGATCCCTGCACACAGCATCAGGCACAACACGACAGCCGATGCGCAAAGACAATCCACGAGCAACAAAATCTCGAAAGGGGCCCATAGCCGCGATACTACGATGGAATGGGTCCCCGATACACTGCTTCCCGCGACCAGCACCGGAAATCACGATATGATGTGTTCGATAGTCCTGCCTTACAGTCCGAAAACAAGCCACTCTCCGCGGAGTGCGATTGTGCATTCGCATCGTTCTTGCAGGGTTGCGCAGAACATTTGTTGTGAAAATGGACAAGTTGCTTGTTGGTGTGCCACATTTTTGACTGGATGTTAATTAGGAAATGAAGCACCCACAACTCCGGGCCGTGATTGTTGCATGCTTGCGCGCTTGATTTCTTGCAAGTTGAAGGCATCCCGGGAGTGTTTCAACGGCATCTCGTGCTACAAAGGTTGCGAAGACACCGAAACAAGAGCCTTTCGGCAGCTTCTGCTTGTGAGGTTCGGTGAGTAACCGCGCGAAAAGGTTAACAGAACGAGGCCTCGGCCCTGAAGAGTAGGCTTGAGGTAAGGCCTTTGAGGTTGGAAGGCTTTTGTTTTCCGGCTTCAGAGAAATTTCGTGTGCGGCCTTGAGGCTTCGGGCCTCGATTGCAAGGCCCAGTGCTAGACTCTCTCAGGACGACATGGTGGTAGTGGTAGTGGTAGTGGTAGCGGAGGTGGTGGTGGTGATGCGACAAAGCGGTAACAGCAAAACAGCAACAACGACAACACAGCGCAGGAACAGAAAACGATGACCAACAACACCATGTGCCCTCTCAACTGCTGCGATAGCTTGGTAGCTCAGGGTGACCGGGTGGTGAACCCGTGTATCCAAAACGAGTGATTCAACCTGCCTGGCCTAGCTGGTTTCAAGGGCCGACACGGTTTCTTTTGCACTCAACACCGGGCCAAGGGGTAGAGGTAAAGCCCAGCAGCTGGCATTGGCAGCCACGCCTCACCTGCAGGTAAGCCCAGCCAACTGCATGCAAGGGCAGGAGAGCAAACACAGCTGAAGGAGTTGCATTGAAGCCTCAAAAACCGACCTATGCCACCCCTTCCACACCCACCTGGAGGTATGTCCATGCGCTCTGCATGCAGTGCCACGATCGCGGCACAGGGATCTTGCGGCGAAATGCCAAGGGGTAGTGCACACATTGGCACGCACTGCTGCGACTGCTGGCCTGTGCTCGCCAGGAAGCATTCAGCATTGGCGAGAACGAAAAGCATTGCACGCCATTTGCTTGCCAAGTGGCATCTCTCGTATGCCAACAGCAGCAGTGACTCCTTCACCCGCCGAAACTTGGCCCTCTCCAGCACCTCTTGTCCTTGGCTGTGGTCGTGCCCATTTCCCTTAACTCATAGCTGACGTTGATCTGGCTTCGTGACTACAGCGCCAGGACCGCCACCATTCAGCTTCAGTTTCGAAAGGTTAGGAAACAGGTCTCCTCACGTCTCTGCCTTGAGCGGCAACCTGATTCTGCATGCCCAGCAGCGAAGCTCTACCACCATGCAATCCTGCGACATTGCAAGAAAAGCAGGTGACGAAGTGCAGAACTCCCTACGCTGTAATCGCCCGGTTGTGCTTACAACGCTCCTGGAGTGCCTGCACCGTCGCCGTGCGAACGTGCAGAAGCCCTCAGGAGAAAAGGATCACCAGATTTTGAGATGTTCGTACGGGGTGCCACCACCACATCACAGTGTCATCACATCATGGAGTTTCAAGCTGCCAGCGGCGACCTGCGACTGCAACGACGACGCCGTGCCGTGACTGCTTCTACTTCCTGCTTGCTGCTGCGAAAAGACGACTTTGAGCGCAGGAAAGCTTCATCTGTGCTCTTGTGCAGCTTTTCGACTACTCTTCTGACACAACGTCTCGGTGCTACTACCGCATTTCTTGCGTCTAGCTTGCTGCATGTGTCCTGATGGCTGCTTCTGAGCACCCCGCCCATGAGCGCAGCCTCACCGAACGAGGCACCCGGACCGAGGACTCCGACTGCGCCAATCTCCTACAAGTCGGCTCAATGCATGTCATTGCCATGTCAAGACAGGGGCAGACTGCAGAACATGAGTACAGCACTGCAACATCTTGCAGTGTAAGTTTGTAAGTTTAAACAATGAAGTACCCGCGGACGAATACTTCAGAAGGTCAAATCAAGCCGACATTGGACTGAATCTACATCCTAGGTCCTAGGACTCCTGGGCCCTAGGAGCTCAACCGCCCCCCAAGCGAATGTCGTTGCATCTTCTGTTTGAGGCTGAGTTTAAGCACTGCCAGCGGCGCTTTGAATTTGAATGAAGTGCCAGGCATTGTCAGAGAGTGTCCTTGGCATGAACCTGCGCATAGCCGTCCACGAGCACTATCATCGAGTCGGCCGGCTCGCCGATCAGGCACAGCGCGTAGCCACACTTCACTTTGGTGGCGTGCAGCTCCGTGGCCAAAAAGGTCGCCAGCTCGCCTGGCGAGCGTGCAAAAGCGAGGAGGCGCTTTAGCACCGCCTCGACCTTGCTGCGGAATCGCGAGTCGATGCTCTGCTGTGCTTGTTCCTGCGAGATGTCTGCGCTGTTGATGCCTCGGAAGCTGTCCACCTCACCCATTCGCAAGCGCTCCTGCTTGACACGGGCATAGTTGTGGGCAGACGGGCTCAGCAAAGGAGCGGGCGGAGCCGGGGAAGGCTCTCCGTCATCTGACGCCACGGAGCCTCCCTGAGAGCCTTTGTTGGAATTAGATCCCAACGAGTCCAAGTCGTCGACGTCCATGGCTACGGCTGGGCAGGACCCATTCTCTACCCCAAGTTCTACGGAGCTTTCGTCTGGGATCGTCTGAAAACAAGATCGCGAGGACCCCGATATCGGTGTATCTCACTGACAAGGCGATCTATGCTAGCTACGCTTGCATTACAGGCTCGCTTGACTTGACGGAGTGTTGTACATCGTGTGCAGCCGGCTCCTTCTTTGAGGTGAAACCAACTGCGGATGTCACATGTGCACTGCACGCTTGCGGCTGAAAGTTATGCGTCTGCCAGTGTTTCAATGCCGCTACTCATGTCTGTGCCCGAGTCCAAAGATCTGGTCTTTATGCTGTCCGCAACAGGCCAACTCTGGTATATGAAAGTCTTCTGCGTTCTTTGAACAAAATGTGCACATCTGCATCTGCTTTACCCTCATCGACCCCGGTAGTTTGCCCAACATCAACTTGCCGTTTTAGCAGATGCGCACAGGGTCCTACGACTGTCCTACGTCCTGCGTCCAGCGAGAATGAGAATAAAGGCTGTAAGAGTTCCTTCGGCTCCGCTGACACGACGTTGACCTCTTGGTGGGCCAGCTGTGGATTCAGAGCTCATCATTCGGCGAGACGAAGGAGCTGAGGCGGTTCACCTGTGGCTTCGAACACGCAACCGTAGGATGCCCACCGGATCACCCCTTCGCAGTTCCTCGGCCTTCAGAGCCATGTCCTCCTTCTTTGACGGCGCAACAGTTCCTCCTGCGATGATCTGCTTCAGGCGATCAAACTCTGTCCTTGAGCACAGGGAACGGAAATCGACGGCTCGTGCAGTTCATGATACAAACACCTAGAACATGTCAACAGAAACACAGAAACACCGCTAGAGCCGCTAGATAGCAGCATGCAGCATGTCTGCGATCGGCTGTGTTGCTAACTGTGCTTGCATGGAACGATTCCCCCACCTGATGGCAACAAGAAAGCAAGGGCTGAGATGGTAGTCGAAAAGACGACGGGATCCCGACACTTACGGAACCGGAAAGGAAAGGGAGCCTTGGACACAAAATGCCAAGGACGGATACATTACAAGTGTTTCCTGCAAGGATTGAAAATCGTTGTGCTCGTGGGCATGAAACGTACAAGTGCACCTCGTCATACAGAGCTTTTAGGCAAGCGTCTTGAACCAGTCACTTTTGCCCTGTGTCTTCTCCATCGCCTTCACGTAGTAGGACGCTGCTTCCTTCTCTGCTCCTTCATTGGAAAGACGTGTGCGGGTTTCTCCGAGATGGACAACATGAAAAGACTGAACCAGAACTAGGACAGATTGGTTCTTATGCTGTCAGGTTCTAATATGTACATTGGTTTATTACTCACATATCCATCCATCCATCCATACATACATACATTCATACATACATATATATATATGTCCATTTATTTGCTCATAAACTCGTGTTACTTGTATACATGTTTGTTCTGTGGTTCAATCTCCGTGTCTTTCAAGGACTGCGGACCCCAAACGTTAAACTCTTCAACCCAATACCCTAAACCCTTTTTCAAACCCGAAACCTTAAACCCTTCAACCCAATACCCTAAACCCTTTGGACTTGTTCCAAAAGCCTAGACCCTAAACCCAATACCCTAAACCCTTTTTCAAACCCTTTTTTTGCCACTGGGCTTGGGGCTACCCTTTATCAAACCCTTTTGCAACAGGCTTCGACTTCGCCCGGAGTTAGACACAAGCAGCTCTGGCTTTATCAAACCCTAAACCTTAAACCCTTCAACCCAATTCCCCAAACCCTTTTGACTTGTTCAAAAAGCCTAAACCCTAACCCCTAAACCCAATACCCTAAACCCTTTTCCAAACCCTAAACCTTAAACCCTTCAACCCAATACCCTAAACCCTTTTGACTTGTTCACAAAGCCTAGACCCTAAACCCTAAACCCAATACCCTAAACCCTTTTTGAAACCCTAAACCTTAAACCCTCCAACCCAATACCCTAAACCCTTTTGACTTTGACTTGTTCAAAAAGCCTAAACCCTAAACCCTAAACCCTTTTTGAAACCCTCTTTGCATCAGGACTTGTGCAATCGTCTGAATACATGGACGGAAGGTCAGCACTCCTAACTGCACTTCCATACCCTACCCTAAACCCCTGCGCGCAGCCGGGTCCTGAAAGAGCCTCGGCCGCCACCTTGGCGCTCCTTCGCAAGCGATTTGGAAGTCCGACGGAGACGGAGAGCTTCGCTATTGTAGTAATATCGGTATAGATAATATAGTAATCAGTTTAGATGGTATGGTAAACAGTGGTATAGTAATCAGTGTACATAGTAGTGTAGCCAGTATAACAATCCGTATATTTGTAGCAGTCATTATAGTGATCAGTACAGCACTCACTGCGGGGTGTAGCAGGACATCCGATCTTCGGCTTGAACGCACGGAGAACGCCGAGTCCACAACAAGGAGAGGGAATCCGGCATAACGATTGGGCAAGCCGCTGGATTACATCCGCTTTGTTTGCACCGGACTTGACAAAGTCCGCCGCGAGCCTCGGCAGGCACCAGCATTGAGCCCCAGTAGCTCGACGCATTCGTGTCACGACCCTACTTGACCAAGTGCCGTGCTTGTCAAACTCACGGATGGTGCCCTTCAGTCCAAAGTAAATTTTCGCCTCCTGGCCGCCACGCATGGCTGTTGCACAGTTTTACAAACAGTACCAGTCCCATCCAAGCCAAGACTGCTCCGACATGTTCCCATATATGTCCTTCTTGAGGAAAAGGGTCATTGCATCCGTCTTCACTTCGCCGGTATACTCGATGTCAGCCCCACCATTGGCCGGAAACAAACGGAACTTGGGAAAGATGGTGTCCATATCACCTGGGCATGCTTGAAGCCTACCAGGATACAGCTTGATAGCTTGGCCAAGTCGCTGTATTCCAGATCCTTGCCAGGTGTCTTGTATCCGAACTGTTCGGCTACGTCCTGCAAGGCCCAGCTCATGGCTCTTGACGAGGATAGCATCGCGGCAAGGCAGGGTCCTGGTTCATTTTTTCCCCATATGTCGAGATGCCAACGCTGGCAATAAGCACCTTCACGAAGGCTCCACTTACCCACACTGGAGTGGGGACACGAAGACACCTTGCGAACATCTCTGTCTCAAAGGGCCTGCTTCTGAAGGCTGTGAACTTCGTAGGTCAGAGTACGTGCCACTTAATCAAAACGTGATGTTCCCTTATAGCCGATTATAGCTCCTATATTATACAACTATAATTATAACATATCACTAGAAGCCTATTCCAGGGAATTGAGATGAAACCCCGAACGAAACCCTACACCCCTAAATCCTGAACCCTTACGAACCCTTACACACCCTGAAACCCCAAACCCCAGGGTACCCTAAAAGGGCCCTGCGGTTGATGATATAAATCAAGCATTACCTTAAAGAATCCTATAAACTACGGGGAATTATGTTGCATTCCTGATTATGGGTGATGCAGATCCCTTTTTTAAACCCAGACTCTGCTGATGCAGATCCCTAAACCCTAAACCCAAAACCATACAGACCCGTAAAGGAACCCCTTACAGGCACCCTTATAGATCCCTGTAAAGGAACCCCAGGATCAAGATCCCTAAACCCTAAGACGCCCCAGGGCGCTCTTCACAAAAAGCTCTGGCCTTGGCTCCCACTGCAGTCTGTGCCAGGGCCTTGAAAGCATCGGCCTCCGCGGCTCAGGGTTTCGACGCTCACAGTGGCACAAGGCAGGCAAGGCTCCACATAGCGGCTCAGGGTTTAAGGTGTAGAGTTTCTTTTCCCTCCTACCGAGCAGGACGAAGCCCGCATTGCAGGGAATCTTGGTTGGACAGTCGAAAACAGCTAAGGTTGGTTTAAGTTTAGGGTTTGGGGTTTTGGGTTTTGGGTTCGGCGGGTTTCGGCCGCTGGGACAAGCCAGGCGAGGTTATTGGTGCGTAACCGGTTGGGGTGAAACCTTTTCCAAGACTGTTCGACTTTCTTCAAACATAAAACTAGACACTTCGAAGATCTTTGGATTGAGTCGCTACAAAGGAGCCTCGTTTTTTTCCCACCCGCCCAGCTGACAAAGTCGCACCGCAGGGAGCTCGTCCGAATGTCTAGAAAGGAAAAAGGTGACCCATGTGTGCAAGCCCTGAGTTGAGCGAGAAGATTCCCCTTACTAAAAGTACGCACACTTCTCCAACAAAACAGCAGGACGCCATAGCTAGCCCCTATCCTCTCACTCAAGTCGAGCTCACCTCGCCCCTCAGACTAGCACCAGCCTGCACTTGTTCTACCCACACCAACAATATGATCGCAGGCAACGTGTGCTCATCTGAGTCCGGATTCCTCGTTCCGGTATGTACAACTACACCTAGAGCAGGCCCCAGGTTCTCAACAGATAGCACTATGAAAAGCCAACGCCAAGTGACAAACATAAAGGGTGCCGTCTGCCAAGAAGCCGAGCCCACATATCTACTCCCAGATCACAGGTAGCCCGTGTGGTAACCCCTAATAGATAAACCCCGGGACGGCGCTTGAGCTGCGGTCTGAGAGGCCAGAACTTTACAAGGGACTTGATTGAAGCCCCGAACTAGGCAGACAAAGGTCCTACTTGCATGCAATCTTCCTCGAAAACCGACTAACCAAAGCTAATCAAGAAACCCAGCAAGTACGCAATTTCGAAGGGATTGACTTCCAAATTAACTTGCACTTAATTATGCCTCTCAGCGTGCTTGGGTTTGCTGCAGTACTCTTTAGCCACAGGGTGCTGGGTGCGTCTCGGAAGCCGTCTGCGGAGCCATGTTCACGCATCGAGAGCACTTGGTTTATCGCTACTCTGGCGAGCACAGGACCCTTCAAGAATCCCACAAGGGGCACTCGTCTTGTAAGTTTGGAGAACGGAGGCCAAGTGTCAAAGCCACACATGATCTCAGGCCAGTCTGGCTACACTCAGAAGCCATGTCTTGATCTGAGCGGTCCAGTCGGTCCAGTTGGGAGATGTATCCATGCGCTCTGTGCTTTTTCGCAGTTGGCGGGGAAATCGCTTTCCAGTTAGCGGTGTGCAGTGTCTCTTCTCTGTCAGCTTGCACGGTGTTGACTATGTCCGGCGTGAGATTCGGCTGCAAAATGACTTGGTGGTATCACGAGCCTCGTCAGCCTGCGCCCGGCGCTTTGTAAGTCGAACTGAGAGCCATGCATCACCAAGCTGACGTAGTACGCTGCAGTGTGCAGCTGAACTGGAAGCTTGCAGAAAGTCGTGCACCACCAGACTGACATAGCACGTGAATGGCTGCAGATCGGAATCCCGGGCCCGCAGTGCCTCACAGCTGTCTTTCAGGTGTGTCTCCAGCTCATCCGGGGAGTGTCCGCATTGGTGCAGACTGTAGTGCCAGTTGCCAGAGTCGGAAGGCAGCAGGAAGCTCGCGTGAGCCATGGCTGGACTACCAACGACGGCTCACCGACTCTTGGAGGTGGAGAGAGAAGACGTGAGAAAGGTGGAGACGAGTAGACGACTTGAAGGAGAGGAGGGGAGGAAGGCAAGACTCAGTGGACGACCTGGAGGAGGGGATTTTTTTTTTTTTTTTTTTTTTTTTTTTTTTTTTTTTTTTTTTTTTTTTGGTTTTTTTTTTTTTTTGATGGGTCGATGCTAGGCAAAGAAACGAAACGGAATGATCGGTGATGTCATATATGATACGAGAGACGCAACGACGCGAGAGATGAATATAACGATTATTTCAATTAGGCTTGCGGGGAATTCGAAGGATACGAATTAGGCTTCTGCATGGAATTAGAAGACAACGATCAGCGTAGAGGGCCAAAACTAATTAAGGGTAGATTTTCGGGCTGTTGAATTCGGCTCATGCATGTAAATTCCGTGGGCCTGGATTTTTTTTTTTTTTTTTTGCATGCAGACTTGAATTCAGGCGGTTACAGGGTCGACACGTGCAGGACAGGACATTGTTTTTTTTTTTTTTTTTGTTGGGGAGGTTGTCGGAGAGACAACGTCGGGCTGTGTCTAGACGGTTCAAACAGATCTTACACCCGTTCGAGGCCGCACTAAGTCCCTCTACCCCTAACTTAGAGGTCTGAGTCCTCCGATCCCTCGTCCTCGTCATCTGCCTCAGACAGAGACAAAGGAGAGTCCTGCGGGGCAAGGCTCGTGGGGGTCCTGGCTGCGGCTGCGGAGAAGGATGTTCGGAGGGCCTGTTGTCGGGAGATCTGGTGACCGTAAAAAGTTGTTAGGCTATAGCTGTCAAGTTGGGCGGGACTGCGGGGTGGTCTAAACCCAATCAGATGCAACGTAGTATTAAAATACACGTGGTTACTACTGGCTAGTTGAGGACACCAGGAAGTTAAGAGCTTTCGCTCCGGTCCCTCCCACTTTTCGGCCCCGTGTAGAAGAACCCTAGATGAGAACAAAATCGGGCAACGGTCAATCCGCTGAAAGAAGCCCCACCTGCGGTCATTGGAGCCGTCAAGCCAGCCTTGTACATCGCCAGCCGGATGCTCTACCCACAAGCGTCCTCCTGTGAATTCGGTCAAGCCTAGGATAAGCGACGGCGCATATGAGTTGCGGTTGTCGCGGTGAATAGGCTTGCCTGGACCGGTTCTTATGGAGAGACAGGTGAAGGGAACAGCTTCGGGGTAACAGCTACGGGCAAACTTGACTACTGCTGCAGCGAAAGCCGGCTGTTCCTCAGTGAGGCGTGTTAGGGTGTTGGACTGCCGGGGGTGCTGTCCTAGGAGTATGTACTTATTGCGGCCTTCGTCGACATCCCAGTACCTGGCGGGGATGGCTTCTGAAAGAGCCGCGATGGCCTGGCACTGTTCTTCGAAACTCAGGGAGAGGACGTGCCTAAAAACAGTCTCTGCTTGCTCGGTTAGCGAGGGAGGTTCCTCTTTGCGGGGTGCCGCCACCTGTTGTGCGGGGGCTTCGCGTTCTTCGGACATGATGCTGAAAGAGGAAACTGACAGAAGAGCTGGAGCCGACGTTGCTGTGGGGCGGGGGATTTTAGGTTCATAGGAGTGCAATGATGACGACGATATGTGCAGTACACAATGTTCGCAAGGGCTACCATGTCTGTGGCTCATAATGGCAAACGCACTCGGTACTCAAGCAGCTTCTTTTCCGGGCCGGGGTGCATCCTCAACGGCTGCTTGCAGAATTACGAATTACAAATTAAAGAATTACAAATTATGGGACGGCATGCAAGAGTACCTAGTGCTTTGTTGTCACAGCGGGCAATGGGGTGCAGTGCGAAAAGGAAAAACAGAGCTAAAAGGATCATTAAACATATCCAGTACTATTACCCCATCATACCGAAGGACTGCGCCAAGTAGGAAAGAGCTTCCCTGGCTCGGGGATCCCCCTGGAGTGCAGCCTGAGCGTTTCCCCACTGGAATGGGGGAGCTGGCATGCCCTGTGGGAGACTGGAAAACAGTGAGACCGGCTGCCTAATCGGTAGGGACTCCTGAATTCTCAGGACTGGGACTGGGACCTGGTCCGAGCCGACATTGCCTGGGCTCACTGTAGGAGGCGGCGGCGATGAGCTCGGTGTCGCAGCATTGCAGGGTGCTGGAGCTTTGCCCCCAGGAGTGTCGTCCGGTGTCGACGAAGGTGGTGATGGCGGCGGCGCCTTCTGCTGAGGCGGAGTCAATCTGCTAATGACTCGTTCCAGCTGGGTCTGCAGGGTTGTTAGTCCCTTGAGGGCCTTCTCCATTGCAGTGCTGAGCTCATCCAGGGCTTCGCTTTGGTGCTTAAGATGCCCCTGGTTCGTCCAAACCGTTTGGTTGGCCAAGTCCAGGTTCTGCTCGACGTTTCGTAGTGTCTGAGCTCCGGCCACATGTTGTAGAGGTGGAACTACTTCACCACGCAGGCTATTCAGCATAGCCTGCGTCTGTTTGACGGCTGTCAAGGTACTCTGGTGTTGGGCGGCATCGTTGATGCGAGCATCCCGTAGGGCTCCGAGACACTCACCCACCGTCGATTGGATCTCTTTGGCCACAGTGTCAATGGTCGTGACTGTGGCACTCACCGTTGTGAGCTTCTCGTCAAGTTGGAGATCCGTCTGGGCCGTGAGCTCCACTTGAACTCCTGTAAGGAGGGAGATCATAGAGTCAAGTCGACTCTGGATCTCAGAGCCAATCCAGCTCTGGAGGGAGGTCTGGCTGAGGTCCGTGATTTCCTGCATGCTGCTCTTGGTCTGTTTATGCAGCAAGGCACGGGTTTCGTCCAAAGGCGTGCGGAAGTCCGGCGGAGTTTTCTGGCCAAGACGAGTCTCCATGTCCGTCATTGCCTGCATCAGCTCTTTGCGGAGACCATCCATGTTGGACTCCACTGTAGCCATGCTGTTCTTCTCGACATTGGTCAGAGCGCGTTCCACGACTCCATCCAGCTGAGGTTGGATCCGATCGAATTCGATTGCAAGTGAATTCTGAAAAGTCTGCAGCGAGTTTGCCAGGAGCTGTTGGAGCCATTGGCGAACCGCCCACATGGCCAGGACTATAGTGAGCCCCAGACCAGCATAGAGCGGGACATAGTGCAGCAGGCTATGCCAAAAGGGAACCGACAGCTGGATCGCGAAGTCACCGATCTGCGTTTCCTGCATAGTAGCCGGCGCCATGTCGAAAGAGTATGGAAGGAGTATGAAAGTGCTATGGGCAGGATGAGCCACTACAGCTATGGTGGCGCGCGAGATCCTGGTGTCAAAGCAAGCTGGATTGCACAGGAGACCCTGGTGTCAAAGCAAGCTGGACTGCACATGACTGTCAAAGGCATCCACTCTCAAGCCATCACTGCAACGCTGCATGTGCACAAAGGTACTGGCTTCAGTCTCATGACATGTAGAGAGTGAGGCAGCAAATACATCGTTATATGTGCAAACATGGAGCAACTTTTTGGTCTCGCGGGAGTGCAGGATATGGAGTTGCAGTGGAGCAAGCGGGCAGCAACCACTGTGTAATTATCAATTACAGTGCAATGATGAATTAAAACTTGCGAAACGATGTCGACCAATTACGGACATGCAATTCAGATATCAGCATTCAGGTCGCACCGAGAGCGAAGTGCCGTCATCAAGGGTAACCCAGTGTTCGCCAGATGTTCCGTCTTGTACCGCTTCGCGTGCGGGGTCGTAGGTGTCGTAGGTGTCGACGGCGGGCGGCGGTGGTGGTGGACTCGAGGTACCCATTGGCATGCTGGAAGAGGCTGTCGTAGCCGTGTCATGTCGAATCAGTAGGTCGAGCTGTCTCTGCAGTGGGCCCACCGTTTCCTGTAGGTAGACCTGCAGTTGGGAGTAGTCAGCATGGGCTCCGATCAGGCCTTGGGTGCGCCTGACTTCGGCCCCGAGCTTGAACTCCAAGTCGTCAAGGATGCGGTGGTTCTGATTCAGAACCGCCACCACAGCTTTATGGAGATCCGTCCCCATAGTTTGTGCCTTGACTGCCCGTTTCTCGGATTTGTCCAGCAGCTCATGCACGATGTACTTGAGTCGATCCAGAGCCGCAATCATCTGGGACGTGTGAGTGGCGAAGACTCTCTCCTCCTGGGTGAAGATGTCCTCTAGCACGTTGAAAACTTCCGTGACCGAGTCCTGGAGCTTATCCCCGACAGGGTGCAAGTCGACGACCGCCTGGATGAGCTTGTCAAGAACCTTCTCATACCTGACGAACCTTTTGTCAGCATCGGCCTGAACTCGCAGTACCAGGGCCTGCGTGTCTCGTGCCTGTTTCCAGAGTTTGATATAGGCTTTATCGATTTCGAGCTTCACACTCTCTGGGAAGACCGCGGGTCCTTCTTGTAGGAGAACTGGCGTGGCAAAGGCCTCCATCTTCAGCTGGACAACGTGCAGGGCATGCAGAATGTCTTTGAATTGGCCATGCAGTTTTCGGACCATGAGTCCGAGTGCACTCAAGCTCAACAGTGCCAGGAGCATCGCGAGAGCTGTCCACGGATAGGCCTGAGCAGCCCTCCAAAGGGAGCCCTCAGGGGCCTCAGAACTTCGCGGGATCGTGAAGGAGTCCTTGAGAGGAAGATCAGCAGGGCACTGCGCCATGTTTTCTTGGCGTCCTGCCCCCCCCCCCCTGTTAATGAAGGAACTTGAGAGGACATCGACGGCACCAAGACGCACGTAGAGACGGCTTCACAAGCAGGCGGAATGACTACCAAATGCAATTCAGCAACCAAAGGCAAAAATAAACCCAACGACCTGCCGAGATTACCGAGTGAAAGACTCCAAACCAATGAAATCCGAAATCCCTTAAAGCAAGCTGACTGAATTCCCTGGCAACATGCGTTTGAATTAGATACGAGGAAGTTCGAGCTCTAAGTTAACCCGAAAAAGCAGAGAAGCAAACACACAATCAGAACATGCAAGCCCACAATCATGCCATGTTTCATGCATTCGACATGCAACATGCAAACCCGAACAAACTGAAATGTATTCGACATGCAACGTGCAATCTTTAGCAGCAGTGAAGCCGCAGGGCCAAGGGAGGTCCTCAAATCTGAAACCGACTTGAATCTGAAGTCAACTACCACCAAGCTTTCAAGGACAGTGCGGGGGTTTGCGCCTCCGTGAACTTTGACAGGCCGTAGTCCCAGGACCGATAGACAATCCTGCTGTGCATGAGCCTCACTGCATGCTTGGCTGTGGCATCGGCGAGTTCGTTCAGGGGGTCACCTTGGTGGGCCCGCACATGGGCAATTTGGATGCTGTCCTGTAAGAATGACCACTCCTTCTTGAGCAGACACACTTCTGCCAAATTGGCAGTGGTGATGATGGCATCTGAAAGGATTTGGAGGACATGAAAGGAGTCGCATTGGAACTCGATCCGGTGGCCTGGGAAGTCAGCAAGTAGTCGTCGACAGAGTTTGAGGGCATATGTAGCCCCGACGAGTTCGGCTCTGATGTTGGTGCACCGTCCGGAAATTGGCACTGCTATTAGGACGACATCATCAGGGAGCCGCCCGTAGGGGGGTAGGACCGAGATACCGGCCCCGCCTTTGTACTCTTTCGAGCTACCATCCGATGATACGCGAATACATGCCTGGGCTTCGTCAAGTTTCGGGGATGTAACCAAAGTGTAGGACGATTCGTATGGCTGCTCGACTGGGGGGTGGCGGTAAGGCAGCAACCAAAACCTATCGCCTACCTGAAGAAGAGAACGACCAAGCAGCTCCACCCGAGTAAGATCGGGAAAGTAGCCGGTGCTGTGCTCAAAGTGATGTCCTATCCAATCGGCGATGAAGGACTTCCAGAGCTCACGGTCCTGCGCTTGCGTCAGCCAGTTGCCTAAGTGCCCGGCATCTTGCCAGGCAAGCTGGATCCATCGCACAGAATCCGGCCAGTAGCCTGGAGCTCTTTTGGCCTGGGGGTTACTTTCTAACCAATCGTGATCGCGAAAGGAAATCATTTTTTGGATGGGGCGCCAATCGAAATCGCAGTAGCGTGCGGCGTGCCCCCAATACCGAAAGAAACAGTTGGCCTGCCCCACTGCCCATCTAACATGTCCACATGCTTGCAAAGCCATACGGGCTGCTCTTCTGCGACACACCCAATTGTGAAGCTGTGGCTGCAACGGGTCGTAGGCTGGCCTCAGCATCGATGCAACCAAACTAGTTTGGAGGATGTCTAGGAGCCGGCGTACCTCAGTTGTGGGGCGGACGGCCGCAGCCATCCACTTCCACTTGTTGGTGACGTAAGCATCAAATAGGTGAAGTCGCTTCTGTAGCGCAGCAGAACCCCTACACAAAAAGGCACTGTGACCCCAGAAGGCTCCCGTCGCTCCCGCCAGGCGCTTGGCGAGAGTTGTAGAGCAGGAGAGACCGAAGCCGACCAGAACCCCCAGATACACAAAAGCATCAGTGTGTTTAATTGCGAGCTGGGGAGGGACTCCTGAAAGCTGTAAGGGGGCCGTGTCCAGGCCTGGGCTACACAAGAACTGGCATTTCTCCAAGGCCAGCTGTAACCCCATTGCCGACAAAACCTCCTTGATCTCTCGCAGCATATCGAGCGCCTGCTCTCGTGAGGCAGCCAGTAGCACAATGTCATCTGCAAACAGAATCGCGTGCAGCATGTATCCCGAATGGTGGCGCAACCAGGTAGGGTACTTCGTGCGCCACTTATGCAGTAGGGGCGACACGAAATGGTCTAAGACTCGGGCAAATAGTTCTGCTGAATAAGCGGACCCCTGTTTCAGGCCGCGAAACAATTCCTGCGTCCATTCTACTGAGCCGATCGAAAGACTTGCACGTGAATTACAAATTATCTCCAGAAGGAGAGCCGCCTCTCGTGCCGGGCCTAGAGTCGACAAAAACCTAGCAACGGCCGTATGAGACAATGTATCAAACGCTTGCGAAATATCTAATTTGATTGCAAAGAGCGGGAGCTTCCATTGCTGCGAGGCCCTGATGGCGTGTTGCAAACAGAGAGAACCGTCTAAACTCTGGGCTCCCGGCGATCCTGATAACTGACAAGTTTTCATAGGAGCAAACAGCTTTCTCAACCGCATTAAAAGGAGTTTAGTGAACAGCTTCGCGGGAGTGGACGAGAGAACGATCGGTCGCAGGTCCTTGGGACGTGAAGGCTTTTTCTGTTTAGGAAGGAAGACGACCTGTGATTTCAACCACGAACTGGGAACAGGGATGGTTCCATGCAGGACTGAATTAAACAATTGCACAAAGGACTTCTCAAGTGGTGATTGCATGATGGAAAAAATGAGTTCATATGGTATACCATCGGCCCCGGTACTTTTGCCAGGTTTAGTGGTCAGGAGCGTGTTGTGAATCTCCTCAGCTGTCACGGGATCCGCGTTCCCGGATGGCCCCGTTGCCGCCTGATACAATTCGATCGGCAGTGATCGGGGTGTAGGGTCCTCCGGGGTGTACTTGTGCTGATAGAAACTACGCAGGTCCGAAGCAGCCTTCGACTGCCCGCCAGCTCGCATGATGTAGCTCCCCTGCGTGCTCTTTGTACTTTGTCTCCGCTTAAAGAATGAAATGGCATGGAAGTCTCCAGCAGCCCCCCGCTCCAGAAGTTGGGTCATCCAAGCACGTTTAGCATTACATCTAGCTGTGACAATGCGGTGAGCCATGGCCCTGGCCTCGGCCCCGGAAAGGTGCCGCCTCTGTCGTATCATGGCTTTAATCTCAGGCCCGTCCCTGTATCGTAAGGAGCCCGGTCGACTACATGTATATCGAGCAAGATCCTCCAGGGCATGTATGCCCAGCGGTTGTTGGACAACGTCCAACTGCTCCTGAAGCGCTTCGCAAGCAGCAGGAGCCCCCTGCAGATCGACTCGCCATTTACCACATCGGTTTTTTTTGGTGGAGTATTGGTGGGGCCTGCTGAAAGGGGCTTTGGAAGACTCCTGGGTAGCAGCATCACAGCAGCAGTGGTCAGAGCCTACTAGCAGATCAGAACCAACCCGAACTTCTGAACTGAGCAGATGTGCCAAGCCATCCGAAAAGCTGACATAGTCAATGCGCGACGAGGCCCCTCTCGTGTTGGACCAGGTGGGAAACTGCGGGTAGGTCCTCCCAAGGCCGTATTCCGCAAGGAGGCCTTCAAAAAGTACTCTGCGGTCGTCATTATCTGTAGCCTGAAGAGACATCAGATCAAGGTTAAGGTCTGCCAAGATCAAAACCTTGTCCGAGTAACGGAGGCTACCCAAGATGCTCCTGAGCTCATCCAACTGCTCAACCCAAACCTGTGCACAATCTCGTCGTTGACGATGAGGCATATGCAAACTAATTATGAAATGCTTGCAACCCGAATTCCGAATTTCCAAAGCCAAACCTGTCAAAAGAGGAATGACACGGACAACATGCGGCAAGGCATCCAGAGGAACCCCAATTACAGTGCCATGAAAACTCTTGGGTGGGAAGGCGGAAAAAGTGGCATAAGCTGAAGCGCCCAGAAAGGTTTCGTCTTGATCCCAGCCCTTCTGAGCAAGTTCCTTCAACCCGCCAACCTCTTGAAATGCGAAAAAGTCAACTCCCTCACCACCCACCAAATCCCAGCACCTGGCCACGTCCTCGAGGGTTTTGCCACGAAGATTCCAGGTTCTGGAATATGTCACTCTGGCGTGGCAGGGTCTGCCTCCCTAGGAGGGCCGGCTGGTAACCCGGTTCTCCCAGAGGGTCTGGAGGTCCTCGGCTTTGCATCCTGTGGCCAGCTGAAACTTATCCCCTCGAATGAACCAACCTGAGTGGTTACCTTTGGGGTCGGCGAGAAGGAGATCATGCTCGGCGACCTGGTCTGCTTGTTCGGGGGGCCCTAAGATGTTGATGTTGCCTACAAACAACTTCCCCCGCCAATCCAGTTCGGCGGGTTGTTTCTTCTTTCCCTCAGCAAAAGTCAGTTGTTCGATGAATTCTTTGACACTCACCACAGCTCTGATCTTCGACCTTTCTTCTGGAGTGCGATGTCTGTTAACCCAGATCTCCATGCATTCCTGACCCGGCACGCTACTCAAGTATTTCTTCTTCTTGAGGGCCTCTAGAACCTCTGTTTGGAAGGCTCGCTGTTGCGGAATTGTTTTGTGCGTGTCGGGAAAGCGGAGCGAGACTCGAACATGGGAGGTTCTCGTATAGGGGCTCCAGATGTCCGCCCAGGCATGATCCATCTTGGCAGCTTCAAACATGGCTTTGGCTTCTTCGATCGCATCATCTCTTTTGCAGTCGGCCCACCCTCCAATGGCCAACTGCAGCTCCTCATCAATGTTGCGCTCGCGTTGGGGAGTGATACTCCCTTGCCGGGGCGAGCGAGGCGGAGTGAGGGGCCCCCTCGTGGGCGTGGGAGATCGGGAGGCACTATTCCGTAAGTCCCTGACCTCTCTCTCAAGAGCGGCAATCCTAAGACTGTGGGCATCAGTTCTTTCTGTGTGCTCTTTGAGAACTGCGTCATGGCCATCCAGTCGGACGGCATGTTCCTTGAACTCACTCGAGATGTGCACGAGTTCCCTATGCATGTCAACATTGCGTACATTAATTTCGGACACATCTGTTTTCAGAGGTTCGAGGTGTGCCAGAATACGCCCTTCCAAAGCTCCTACCCAAGGTGGTGTGTCGTTTCCGAAAGTCGACCTGTCCCCCCGTCGGTGTCTGTTCGTGGGAACAGAGGCCCCTCGAAGCTCGTCATCGCCGGGGTCCTCTTTCTTGGCCTCTACCTCCAGGTCGTAATACTCCGTGCTACGACGTGGTTTACTCTCACCTCCGAATTCAGGGGCATCGATCCTTGCAATTTTGGGAGGAGGGGGTTTCCTCGCCACATCACTTCCTGAGCTCTCCTTCCCTCCGTCTCTGTCCCTGTCCGTCTTTCGCGACATCAGTGACTCAAGTACCCCCGTGTGATGTGCATGTACCCTCGGGGCCTTGTCCACGTCCATGTTCACCGTCGCGGGTCCTGGAATATGTTCTTGCGAGTCCTGCGAACTCTCCGGTGGATCCTTTGGAGAGTTGCGACGGCGAGGGGGAATTGGGACAGGAACTTTGGGTTCAAGCGGTATGTCTCCTACACCCCCCGTAGGTTCGTCCTCGCTCAGGCTGTCGTCTACTTCAATGCTATCTTCCTGAGTACCATGTGGCAAAGGGGGAAGCTCAGGCGACCCCTCTGCGTGCGCGAGCCCCATGCCAAAAGGAACTGTTGTGGCTTGCGAAGCAGTGGGAGCTGCCCCATGTCCGGAAATCATCTATCTCAGCCTTCTTGCAAGCCCCAGAGAGACTGAAGCAGAGCCGAGAGGGGACCAGACAGAGAAGAGGAGATAGGACACTCGGAAACGGTCTCGAGCCGAAATCTTGAGCCAAAATGGCAGCGCCGTAGCCATTTGTTAGGGTGCAAGGTAGAAGGCTTAGGGTTCTGGCTTTAGGCTTAGGGTTTGCAAGCTTCAGGGTTTGGATTTTGGACTCGCAACTGTGACTCTCCAGATGGGTGTTTGTCAAAATTATGGTCTCTTTTTGGGTCCCTATTATAATACGGCACCATGGTTTAGTGGTTTAGGGTACCCAAGAAGGGACCTTAATTTTGACAAATACCCAGGTGAGGAAGAGGTCTGACACCCAACTCGAGCCTTAGATCGCAGGCAGCATTGACCTACAGCAAACCAGGTCCACAAGGATCGAGCCTAACATCCAAGTGTATACAAAAGTTGCAGTCGGAGGATTGAGATGAAGTCTCGGCCTAAAAACCTTGAGTGGAACCAGATCTATCATACAGCAAGAGGTTCAGGGTTCGGGAGAGGTTGAAAAGGAAGTAAAGCATCTTCACAATCAACGAAACACTCCTCTCCGCAGGGTTCAGGCACTTGTTGACTCTCACACTCGTACGTTCAGGGTTTCGACGCTCACGCTCGCACAAGGCAGGCAAGGCTCCACATAGTCCACAGAATCTCAACTAGTGGCCGACAACGCCCCAACATTACACCAGGCAAATCATAAGTAACCCCAAAGGGCAGTGAGCATACATAATGACAAAGATAGGTGACGATAATGCCAGGGCGGTGGCATATGCTAGAGGTCCACATTGAGACCTCTCTGTTTCAAAAGAGCTGCACTACCCCCTTCCCTCTATCAGCTGTTGCCACTCCACACTTCAGCACACGCCTGTCACACGCACTCATGCAGTTTGTGTTAATGTTGTAAGACAAGCCAGCCACCAACAGCAGTAGGCTGAGATCATGCAGATAGTGCACATGCAGCAGAGAATGCATAAATTCCCAGTGTACCAGGACCTGTATCTTTCTTGTTCACCATAGCCACGTGTCCAGGCATCATGCAGAATGCAGTAAGTACACCCCTCCGAGAAGCTTGTTCAGACCTCTCCTGCAGCGAACCCCGAGCAAGTCCTCATGCAGAATAAATTCCAAATTCCAATAAACCACAAACCCGTACTAAGGGCCACAGATTGCTTCAGGAGCAGTCATCATGCAGAAATTCCAGAATTCCAGCCAATACCGTGCAGATAATAATGCAGAATTCCAGAATTCAAGCAAATACCATGCAGTGACAACGCAGAATAAATTCCAGGCTTCCAGCAAACGCGTACCCATAGCCATGGACCCCAAGTTGTCTCAGGGGCAATAACCATGCAGAATAAAGTCCAGAATTCCAGAAAAACGTATTCATAGCCCAGCACCTCAAGCTGCCTCGGGGGCCGTCAGATCCCGACGTCTCACATTGCCCAGCATATAATCCGCTCGCAGGTACCACATTCTGAGCTTGATCCGCCAAAGGAGACCTGTACAGATCGCAGCAATCGTATCCATGTGTCCTTGTTCGAGCGGCGTCTCCGGGCACTGTGCCATGACAATAATGCACGCATGCGACAGATAACGGATGTAGGCTCCCACCAGTCCGATTTGGCACATCTCCCAGTGCTCTTCCTGAAGTACTGAGATACTTCCGTGGAGGCGTCTGGCGAGCATACCAGCACTATCCGTATCCAGATCCTCAAAAAAGTCCAGGAGGGCCGTGGCATTCAGTCCAGTGGCTACCGAAACCGGTGGTAACAGCGTGGCAAAGGTCATGGCACGAAGGCGAGGGTTAAGGCAGCTAGTTCAGAGGGGAAGAGGGAAGGGTAAATGGAAAAAGTTAAACACATAAATTGCCAGGGTCCTTACTTCGCGTGGCGAGCTGACTGGAGAGACGACCGCAACGACAGAACCTTCAGCAGCATTTCGTCACCTGCCCATCCATACAGCACCAGGCATCACCGAGCGGAGCTCCAAAGGCAAAAATCTGACGATCAAGCTTGCAAAGTGGACTGTCAAAACCATAGAACTTCGTAGCAATAAACAATCCAGCAAACAGGTAGTTACCACTCTCTCCCCTTCTGTCTGGCTGACGAAGTGTGTTCACCTGTTTCCACCCAGGGTCAGTCCAGGCAGTCTCGCATGATAGGCAGCTTCGGATATTCGCCTGAGAACACGACAGCCTAGCCATGTCAGATAAGCTGAATCAAATAAAGGGCCAGGGGCTCAAGCAGAGGCCAAGATGGCTGACATGAGTCTTCTCAGGCATCGCAGATCGTGCATTCACATGCAAAAATACTGTACCGAAACCTCACGTGCCAATGAATTCGCAAATACAGTGTCGCTCGATGTGTAGGTCTGCAGCTTCAGGAAAAACAACAAACATAACTAACTATCCAAGGCTAGATTTGCAGACCACGAGCTACTCGGCGCAAGAGTCCCGAAAGATTGTTCGTCAAATTCCGATACACTACGTGGTGGCACAATGCACAGTGCGTGGATGCATTAAATTCCGTGGTGCAAGCATGCATTCATCGTGGTGCCAGCATGCAAAGAATTCTTGCATTCACAAGCCAGGCATTCAGATTGCCCGTCGATGGACCCACAAATGAATCATATCCACAGGTCAACAGACAAATAGATCAAGATCAAACATGCAGTGAAGCTACAGGGCCCATACAAAATCGAAACTCCAAAGCCTAGTGGATATTGTCTGTGGATACCATCTTCACCGAGCCATCCGGGAAGGTGACCGTGGCAAATCCAGGATTGCGGGGAGGCAAGCGACTCTGAAGATCAATAACGGTGGGAGGGTTCCTGGATCCGCTAGCGGTGGACATCATGGCATTCTGCCCAGACGCAGGAAACTGCGGGAAAGAGCGATCGAAAAACCTATCCCGGAAATCAACCAGAACCGAGCCAACCTCCTGAACCTTCAACAAAGCATCTCGACTCGATTCCCGCAACTCCTGCCATAGGACCTCGGTGCTCTTGAGGGACTCACCCAAGCTCAGCAGCAAATCAATGGCACGTGCCTGTCCAGCACTGTCCACTGGTGGCTTGCCGAAAGCAGCCCCAATCTGGGCCATGTTGAGCGCCAGCCCATCCGTGACCGCCTTCATCTGTGTCACCGATTGCTCCAGTCCACGCACCAAGGTGCACAAGCTGTTCTGGTGCGAAGTAGCTTGTCCCCGCACCAGTCCAACGTCCTCTGTCAACGACTGTGTTTTGGAGCGGACCAGCTGCTCCATTCTGTCAAGGGTGGTCTTGACCCCCTCGGTGTTCGCCGTGATCTTGGCCAAGTCCTGGTTCTCCAACAACTTCGCAAGGCCGGTCAGCTTCGCGTGCAGTTTCTCCAGGTTCTTGTCGAACAATTCAACACGTGCAAGTGTTTCCTTGTTCTTCTCACGCAACTCCATCAGGAGGTCCTCGCTCTTTTTGTCTCCAACAGGCTGCGGGGAGCTCGTGCCATCGGCCAACTGGCGATTGATACCATTCAGGCCAGACTCGAGCTGGCCTGCAACATCCACCAGATGCTTGATGACTTCCCCATGCCAGGTCTCCTGCGGGAGGGCTGCTGCCAGCTGCATCTGCACTGCCATAGCATCCACCTTATCACCGATTGACTCTACTTTGTCTGCAATAGTGTCAATCTTGGCCGTGATGGCAGCTGCTGTGGTGGACTTTGGCATGCGCTGCGCAACATCTCCCAAAAGCACATTAACAGCCTTGTTGAGTTCAACATGTCCTCGCACCATATCTTCCAGCTGCTGCATCATGTCATTCCACTGGCGATCTTGGTATGCAAGGAGGTCGAACAAGTGACGGACATTGCGAGCTGCAGACGTGAAGTCGTCCATCATAAGAGCCAGCTGAAAGCCACCATCGTGCCCGGCATCAGCAGAGGGTGA
Organism: Symbiodinium sp. CCMP2592; assembly: GCA_905221615.1. NCBI lineage: Eukaryota > Dinophyceae > Suessiales > Symbiodiniaceae > Symbiodinium > Symbiodinium sp. CCMP2592. The sequence goes on along the minus strand of CAJNDT010000204.1, from coordinate 165,567 downwards.
ATTCATCATGCTCTGTGAATTCATCAAGCCAGCTGAATTCGGACTCATGCTTGTCATGCATTCTTGCACATGCTTTTCCAGGCTCTGCACCATAGCCATCGTCTCAACTGCGGCTGCATCCACCTGTTCAGCCAAACATTGAAGTCCTTGCAAACTTTTGCTCAAACTGCCCATCCTCATCCAAACAAAGAAGATAAGGCCCGAGAGGACCATCATCCACCCAGTAAGGACAGGGTCGAGGGGCTCCACCCCACGAGCCGAGGCCTGATACAAGGCCGTGAGCGCCTGTTGCACTGAGAGGGGGGCATCCGCCATCACCACGTACGAGGAGCACGTAACTGAAGGCTGCAAAGGTTCACGAGGACACGGCTAGAAGCATCGCAAGCACACTTGGCAGCACTCAATGAACATGCATTCATACAACGCAAAGGGCCTCAGGAATTGCATAGAGTTCACTGTTTTACATCACAGCGCAAGAAAGTCAAGTTCAGGTATTTTACACACCTAAACAAGTGGCACAGCTATGAGGACGAGCGTTGTAGACATGCAAAGGCGACATGCAAAGGACACACAGAGCAAGTCATGTGAACATGCAGGATACCTAACAATATCTAGCAAGGTAAGCATGCTATCAGTCCTCAAAGAAATGTCTTTATGGTGCATCTACACAGATCTGTACATCGCTATCTGTAGTGTTCTCCTCATCAGAGGAAAGACAAAAGTGAAGGCCCGAAATCCCTCGCAATGATCCCTGGCTCCATCCACGCACCGTACCAGGCCACATATCCCCAAGGCTCTGTTGAACCAATGATTCAGCCGACCAGATCGACAGTTGACTACGCTCATCAAATGCCATGTTAGGTACACGAAATCCCAGCGCAGAAATACAAGACTGGTCAACTTCCGATAGTCCTTTCCATCCTGAGGGCACCCATGCCACCAAGACCAGACGGGCCTTTCCTTCCGTAATTGCTTGATGCCAGAGGGCTCTGGCACTGAAACAATAGGCGGATCCTCGCAGAATACACCCTTTACGGACCTGACCATCAGAGCACAGAACAAGTTCATTGCCTTTGCCATCCTCCACCCATGTGCCTCCTGGAGCATTCTCAGTAAGGTTGCAAAGCAGTGTAGGACTGTACGTATTGCGAAGATCTTTGTGGGCCATCCCATCGCATCGAGACCACTTCACTTCCAATGAAAGGAAGGGGTGATCAGGGAAGTGAGAGCACAGATACGATGTGAGCACACGTGCCAGGAAAGGGTACTTACGAGTTTGGCAGCGAAGACCTGCTTTAACACGTACATATGTACCCAGCATCAATGTCCCAGTCTCTGCCAAGGCATGGGTCACGAGTGACTCAATCGTCGCCCTGCTCAAGTCGCCTGATTCCAATATTTCATGAGCTCGATGTTCGAAGGACATGGGCTTAGGAGCAATACGGGCAGTGCATTCACCACGGGCCAAACTGCAGAGCAACAATTAATGTCCGCCCTGCCCCCCCCCCCCCCCCCCCCTCTCCCCCCCCCCAAACACGAAAACAAGAAGCGCCAAAGTGAGCTGCCCCAGTTTCACCCCATCCATGAGTCAAGTACTCAACAGCGACCAAGCAGTGGCATGAACTCGGCTGAAGTCGTTGCCAAACACAGCAACACGGAAGTCCTGCTTTCGCACAAGGTACTTAGCATGCATGGGAACTGGGAAAAATTTTCCCAGGTGCAGTTCCTGAGCATCAGACAGTTTCCGCGGTTGCAAGGTCAGGCTAGCATTGGGTAGACGACCTAAAACGGCCTGCAAATGCGAAAGGTCACTGAGTAGATGCATTGGGGTTGATGCCTGAAAGATCTCTCGCCGATACAACTCCGCTCGTGCCACAAGTTTGACCCCGCGGTAACCGAATGTGCCAAGGAGCAAGACCAGCTTAGCACCCAAAGTCAACAGGGCAAGGGATCTACCCAAGGCAGAATCCTCAGGTGGCACTACCTGCACACAGAAGACTTTAGCCCCTCCCAGATGGCAGAGCACTTGGCACATATCCTGCTTATCCGAGAGCCAGACCGTATGGGCAATGCCTTTCGCAAAGTCTCGAATATGCAACAAGCCAGACTCGTACGGCTCTTCAAGAGTGTCTCTGGAGGGCCGAAGGTACATCTGAACAACACCCTGTTTACTGTGCAAAAGAACCAGCTGTCGATGGCACAGATAGTCACAGGTAGCAACTGGCTCCCTGTCGGGCGGTAACCAATATTCGATCCATGACCTAAGGAGGCTGTTCCACAACCGACGATCTCGCGCGACAACCTGCCAAGCAGAGGTTTCATTTACCCCTTCTCGGTGAGAGATGGAGGCGAAGACCTTCTGTAACTTCCTAATCGACAAATCCATGATCCATGCAGGGCGGAGTCCTCGCCTGAAGTTAGCGGGTGCACAAATGTCAACAAGATGCCTCATAGGGTGAAAGACGGCGCAGCGAGCAAGGTGCCCATGATACGTCCAGAATCTCTTCAACCACATACGTCTCCAGTCAGGTCCTTTGACTATCGAGCACATAAGTCTCGTTGCCCGCCTCGTGCTCACCGTGTTTTCAAGCCACGGCAGGAGGGGATCCGTACAAACCCTGCAGATCGAGAGTAAGTACGTGTTCTTATGTCCTTCAATAGTGCGCAACGTTCGTGCATCTGGAAACATGGAGGGCGCAGCCCACTGCCACTTGGAGGTGACATACGAGTCGAACAGTTCGAGGCGCAGCGCTAAAGGCGTTGAACTCTCGTTAAGGAGCCTTTTGAACCCAAAGAAAGTGTTGCTAGCCTTCCGCATGAGGTGGGACATGATAAGTTGAGCACCTGTCGTGTGGCCAAGAGGAACCCCAAGAAACAGCAAATAGTCTTCCCCTTGCAGAGGTGCCGCAGAGCCCTGAAGCCAGACCCCCGGAGTGCATCCCCCGACATCATTAAGGACCTTGCATTTGGCAGAGTTCACCGACAAGCCAATGGTGCGAAGAACCGTAACAATCTCGCGAATTTTGCACTGCAAACCTGCTTCACTGTCAGAGAAGACAATCAAGTCGTCCGCATAGATGAGAAAATGTGGAAGCCCCTGGATCTGTTCCTCCCATTCAGGGAACCTAGATGCAAAACGAGCAAGAAGCGGAGATAGGTACCAATCCATGATACGAGAGAATAAGTCTGCAGAGTATGCAGAACCCTGCATAATTCCTCTGGACATGTTCAATGTTCGCTCAAACCCTCCCATCCCGATCTGTACCGACGTGCCAAAACACAGCTTCATGAGTCCTTCTGCCTCAGCACATGGGTCACAGGCCATAAGCCACTGAAAGACAGCTGAGTGTGAGATGCTGTCAAAGGCGGCTTTAATGTCCAGTTTTGCAACCTTGCAAGTACGTCCGGTAAGCCGCTTAACAACCGCCATGGTACTCTGTGCCGCCGTGATGCCGTCAAGTACCTGCACCCCAGGCCGACATGCAAGCTGATTAGCACCGTACATCGGCGAGAATTTGCGAAGTCGTACCATCAAGACCTTGGCGTACAGCCTGCTCAGGGTAGGTACGAGGCAAATAGGGCGTAATTCCGATGGTCGAGAGGGTCTAGGAACTTTAGGGAGTAACACAATACGCCCCACCATCCAGCAAGTGGGCACAGTTTCAATTCCTGCAAGCAACCGAGTGAAGTACGCAGGGATTCGCTCATGCACATCACGTGCAACTACCGCTCGCAAACCCTCGAAGACAACCCCATCAAGTCCAGAGCTGGCACCGTTCTTACACTGAGAAAGGGCTTTCAGCACTTCAGCCTTAGTCACTGCAGTCACTGGAACACTGCCATGCTTGTCATGAGCAAGTTGGAAGTGGTGCTCAGTGATGGGAGGTTCATCCGAGGCGTACTTACGCGCATAGAAATCATGCAGGTCTTGTAATCCCTGTGACAAGCCTCCAGCACGGTACAAGTAAGAGCCCTCAGTAAAGGATCCTTGTGCACTGGAACGCAAGTGCGCAATAGCGCGTCTGTCTCCAGCTTTAGCCTTTGCGAGCAGGTCCATCTTATGTTGCTGTCTGTCCTCCCTGCGGCATTGCTGGATTTCTTGCATGAAGGCTGCACGCTCATCTGATGTGGAAGCTCTCTTCCGCCGTTGGACAAGATCCTTGACATGAGCACTGTCAACGTACCTGAGAGTTCTGGGTCGAGTGCTCACCCCCGGCACTTGGGATGCTGCAGCAAGGACCTCCTGATTCCACTCCGATTGCATGTTAAGGTTCTCCCAAAGCTTTTCAGTGTCGACAGACCATTTGCCGCACCTAGACTGACGAGGCCTTCTACGGAGTGGCGTTCGCCCGGCCTGCAAACGTACAGTGACCCCAATGGCATTATGATCAGACGGGAGAGCAAGGCGTAGATCTTCCCTTTTCCAAAAGCTGACTTCAGCATTAGGAAGAGAATGCAGAAAGAAGTCAATGCAACTCTCCGAGCCTCGAGCCACCCAGGTTGCCCCCAATGGGGGACTCAACTCCAACCCAGTTCTGGCAACAAATTGCCGATAGTGCAACATGCCATCAAAGGAGTCAACCTCCGCATGAGCATTCTGATTCAAATCATGGCCAACTAATTGAGAGCATCCCTCCTCACACAGGTCGACACACTCCTGTAGGCTCAGCAAACAGGATCTCCAGACTTCCAGGACGTCTGGACGGTGCTCATGCGGAAAATGCATCGTAGCGAGAAAAAAGGGCCTGTCAAGCATCCTGCCTCGCACACTAATTCCAATACCATGCACCTGCAACTCATGCAACGTAAATTCCAACTCGCAAGAAACCAAAACAGCCGTGCACCTATGACAAAGTGTCGGATTGGCAACATATGCAACAAAGTCCCTTCCCGCAATTGTAACAAAGTCTTCGCGATGCATGCCCACATCCAAACCCCGTACGTCTCCAAGCTCCTGGAAGAACATTACCTCAGGCGGACTCTCCATGCCCGTCATGAGCGTAGAGACATGATCCAGCCCCTTTCCATGCAAGTTCCAAGTCATGCACCTAATTGAAGCAGCCGTGGTCCCTCCCATCTTGGGAAGCGCATGCAGGGTGGACTGAAAGTGCGTGTCACTTTCACTCGGGTTGAAACACGACGTCTCCAGCACTCTCCCTCCCCGTCCCTACTCCGCACCAAAATGATCAAGGACAGTACTTTCCGAAATCCCCAACACGGCAGCCGTTTTGGTGACATCAAGAAACCATCCTGTTTCATTACCTCGGGCATCCGTAAGCATCAAAGTCTGATGTGCCCTTTGAGATCTTTCAACATGCTGAAGCAACTGAACCTGGTTTGCCCAAACTTTCCCCCGCCAGTCCCTGTCAACCAAAGCTTCGCCAAGGTATTTAACACATAACTCCTGGACAGACAAGACTGCCCGCAGCTTTGCTCGCTCCTCCGGGGTGCGATTGCGCGAATACCAGAACTTGGCGCCTTCCTGTCCCGGGATGACGGAGCGATAGCCAGATTCCTTCAAGTGAGTGAGTACCGTAGACTGAAGCTTACGACGTGCCCAAATATCCGAATCAGCAAAGACAAGTTCGACCCTGCAAAAGGCACTACGGACATAAGGAATGTAGATTGCCTTGAGAAGCGGGGATGCGTGCAAGGACTGAAACATGTTTCTAACATCACGGTCAATGGCATCCCGCTTGGCTTCAGCCCAGCCACCGATGACAATCTGAAGTTCATCAATTTCCCTCCCCGAATTCCCACTGCCAGAGAAACGAGGGCTGTCCCCCCGACCTACTCCCGAACGGGGCGTTTGAACAGGGCTCACAGGACGAGTAGGCGGTGCGCTCTTCAGCTCCAAAAATTCCTTCTCAAGTTGTCGGAACTCTCGTTTAATCTGTTCAAGAGCAGCTTCCTGATCATCAGCTCTACGAGTGAGAGATTCCTGCCCAATACTCAAGTTCCGAATCCCTTCCTGAATCTTAGCCAACTCAGCCCCAGAAGTCTGCATCTGCTGCGCCATAAGTGTTTGAGTGTCAGCGATGATCTTCACATTATTCTGCAGTGATGCAAGCCAAGGGGGATCCTCGCCCATATGAAATACCTCAGGAGCTCGGTTCCTCGAAAGATCTGAGGGAGCTGAGGGCAGAGCCTGACCATGGAACAAAGGAGGGTGGTGTTGATTAACATCAGCTTGCCTAGGAAGCCCAGGGGGTGTTGGCCCAAACTGTGGAATTTTGGTTGTAAGCTTTGGCTTCTTTTCAGGACTGGCATTGTGTAGCCTATCAACACTGACGTCATCCTTCTTCATAGCAGCCATGAGAGCTTCAGCTGCCACAGCAGCTTCGACCAGCGCATTATCCGAGGGAGAAGGGGGCTGAGCTGGCCTAGGTGGCGGCCTACCCCCGCGAGCGGCCGCACCTCTCTGCTTACCACGTCCTCTGTCTGCACTCCTCTCTCGCTCTCGACCGCTTTCGGCGTCCAGCTGAGTTTCTCTTCGTGGCGGGCGTTTTTCAGTAGTAGGAAACGCGCCTACTCCAGCCCCTGGACCAGGCCCCACATCAGGAGCCACGACCGCCGACTCCCCGCCCTCCCGCATATCAGCATCAGCAGCAGTCGCAACATCAGGAGCCCCAGCAAAGTCCCCAAAAGGGACGGTCGTGTCATCAGACATGATGATGGCACAGCAGGAGACCCGGAGACAGAGAGTAGGAGACGTGTAAGGCTTTTCAGGACCCCAGCTTTTGGAAAGGGTTTCGGATAGGTTTCGTGGGGGTTTAGGGAAGGCTCCTGGTTTAGGGTTTAGGAGTTTCAGCACTCACTCTCGGACAAGGGTTTCGGGGTTTAAGGGTTTAGGGCTCACAAGAACTTGAATTGTTGGGCACTTGAGCCAAAATGGCTTTAGTACTAGAGTTCAGATTTGTTTTACACTCTGGCTTTCAGAAACTCCACACAAGTCTCACCCTCAAGCTACTCACATCGTGCCAGCACAAGTTTAGGGTGTCTAGGGTGTAGGGCGGCTAACAGCTTGATCCGGATTTACTCTCACAACTCGGACTAGCTAGGCGAGGTCTCTCGGTGCGCGGTCGGACTCAGATAAACTACGACGGGAAGTCTTAACGATGAGGTCTCTGTCGGAGACAGGAGCATGCAAGGGCTGTGGAAACTACAACACTAAAGCATCGAGCAAGCTACATAAGATTAACACTAGCAACCAGACGGCTCGACCCGCATGCAGTCATCAGAAATGGGTTTGGGGTTGCGGGGTAAGGGGTTTACAAGGGTCCAACAGGGTTTAGCAGGGTGTGAAAAGGGAAGGATCGATGAAGTATGGTTTAATAGAGGGGCCTTAATAATTAGAATAGGGTTTTGGGGCCCTTAAACCATAAACATAACAAGGAACCCCTAAGACAGTATTAGTAATTATTCAGGGGCCGATATTAGGGCCCTTACGGCTCCGGAAGCCTTGACCCTAAACCAACGACTGGGCTTGAAGACTCCTGAGAGCGCTGGCCTTTTCGCCGTACGGATAGTCTTTGTCAAAGCGCACAAACACAGGAATATCCTTTCCAGTCACCATCTTCAGCGTGTTGTTGTCTAGGTTAATGACGTTGTAGTCGGCGGCCTTGGTACTACAGGCTATTGCGACCAGCAACCGAGCTTCCTTCAGAACCCGTTTGTTTGCCGCAAATCAGTCGCTCTCGAACCCCAGCGGACAGACCATGCCAACTGCATAGCTACAATGACAAATGTCAATGTCAAACTCGCTGAGAGTGGTTGCTGACAAGTAGCATGCGCAAGGGCTGCGAGTAGCCCTATAAGTGAGAGTCGCAAGGCCATGACACCCATTCAACACGATACACCTCCCTCCTCGCTTGAACCAAAATTCTCCCAAGAAACACCAACAGCATGAACAAATCCGGCTTTCTGGGTTGGTTGAACACCACCTCTGAAGCTCGCGCATGTTTTGAACTGATCCAGGCCAGCGCGCGTCTGTATGTGCGGCAAACACACAAAGTCAGAGTTACACCAAGTATGAACTCCAAAGAGCCGTCTGCCGCATGCTGTGCATGGCCACCTGCACAGAGACATCCGTGATGCAGAAGAATGCGAAAGCTGAAAAAGATCTTCCGAATCGCTTCCCACGTGAGCGCTGCTCGAACTGTCAACTGACAGGACCGTGCATGCAGCAACAAGATGGCTTTCGCTGGACCTTGCGTCCTCTTCTTCGCAAAGGGATCTGGCATGGCTGGATTCGGCTGGATACTCTTCTGCTCGGACTTCCGCGCCCATCTGCGAGCGGTCAAGTTTCAAGGCTTCCCCGAATTCGCGTCTATCGAATCCTGCGACAAACAGAATGCAAACAAAGCGGGCCTTGTAACAAACATCATATGAGCTCATGCGACAAGAAACACAAGTCATGAAAACATAGAAACCGCCGGCCTCAAACTGTCAGGATTTGCGTCTCCAAGATGCAAACACAATCGCCGGCGGCAACAGCCACCTCGAAGCCCGGAAAATCATTGCAACAGTTGCAAGACAGAGCCGTCTCTCATGATCTTTTATACTCTCTTATGAATGCTCACGGCCGTAGTGGTCGCTGCAGTCGTCGTCGTTTTGGAAGGGGTAGCTAGTGGTGGTGGCGACGGAGGTATCTGTGCGGCGGCGGTATTCCTGGGACGCAGAACCTGCTACGGCAATGACAACGAGGGAGAAGAGGACACCGAGGACGACGATCACGACCACAGCGACGCCGGCTGCGCCAGTGACCCTGATGACCGCAACGACGACGGCGACCACAGCGACGACAATGGCGTCCGAACGGGACACAGCGAGATGACGGCGAGATGAAAGGCCACGACGAGCCACTCCCACTCCCAGCTACTACCACCACGACGACGAAAACGACCACGGCCGCTACCACTACTGGTGCTATTTCCACTACCACCACTGCTGCTACTGCTACTTGTGCCACTGCGGCGACTGCTACTACTGCTACTACTACTACTACTACTGCTACTACTCTCCGTTGTAGCAGTAGCAGTAGCAGTAGCAGTAGTAGTAGCAGCAGTAGCAGTAGCAGCAGTGGCAGTAGCAGTAGCAGTAGCAGTAGCAGTAGCAGTAGCAGTAGCAGTAAATAGCAGCAGCAGTAGCAGCAGCAGTAGCAGTAGCAGTAGCAGTAGCAGTAGCAGTAGCAGTAGCAGCAGCAGCAGCAGCAGCAGCAGTAGCAGTAGCAGTAGCAGTAGCAGTAGCAGTAGCAGTAGCAGTAGCAGTAGCAGTAGCAGTAGCAGTAGCAGTAGCAGTAGCAGCAGCAGGAGCAGTCGTAGTTGTAGTCGTAGTCGTGGTCGTCGTCGTCGTCGTCGCACCACCACTTTGAGAGCCCCAAAATTCCCACTGCTCGTTTCGCATCCCTGCTCCTGACTTCAAATCTTGCTGGAAGTCTAAACTGCACCTTGCACAAGCGGCCCAGAACTCACTTCCTTTGCCCAGCGGCACATCGATCGGCAATTGCGCAGGAAGATGCAGAGAGAGGTGCCACACGCAGCTCGGACGAGGACATCGCAGCCCACCACCTCTCCAAGCAGATTCAAAGCCCTTCAACCAGCCATCTCCGCTCAGGAGGGTTTGACCTAGGAGAGTGAGGAGGCACACTAGACGCAACTTGCTTCTTTTAGCGTGCCTGACGTGGCCTGCTCTGAGTGACTAAACGGACGCCTGACCCAGCAACTCTACCAACTCTTCAGCGTGGTGATAGATCGCGTGGAAACCTGCATGCCAAAATCAATGCCAGCTTCGCCTCTTCACGTCTTCTTTGGTGACGTTGCGCTTTGAACGCCTCCGGCGCAAAACTTACACGAACCTCTGTGTAAGCGACACTACTTAGTGCAGAAAGACTGCCTCTTGATGCTACGTGGCTTTGGTGGCTTTGACCGGAAAAAGGTTGAAGACTCAATTCAAAAAGCAAAGAAACACACAACTTTAGAGCAAAGGTGCTCCAGCGCCGCTTCTTCCCAGACTTTGTCGAAAGCGCCCTTGGCACCCCACGGGAGAGTGGCGTTGGTGAGGGCCACCTCGAGATGGAATCATGTCCTCTTCTGAAGTCTACAGCCGAACGAAGAGGTGTATATATATATATAGGAAATATAGTATACCAATACTGCTATATATAACCCAATACAGTATTACATAATTTGATGCAAGGCTTGTCGTGGGACTCCAGGAGCTTTGGCTCTACCAGACGAGCGGCGATGCTCGGATCCGCAAGGCGCTCGTTGCCTCGCCGGGAATGTCAGCCAGACACATATACATATATCATATGTATATATATATATATATATATAATATATAAATATATGTATATATGTATATGTACACTTTTTTCTCATACTATTTTCATTATATCATAATTCACTATATTACAGTTCATTATATTACGGTTTATGTTTACGATAGTCTCTTCTATTGCTATATGACCCAATACAGTACCATATAATTTGATACATGAACTGATACGATGAGATGATATAACAGACTTTTATATTATACATATATATATATATATGCATGCGCACACACATATATATAAATATATGTGTGTGTATAAATATATATATATATATATATGTGTGTGTGTATGTATGTATATGTATATATGTATGTGTATATATATATATGTATGTATATAGGAGTCTCCGAAAATTAGGGGTACCATACATTGGGGGCCTTTTTTTTAATATGGATCCTACTATTTAAGGTACTACATTACGGTCCCCTACAGCATTTTCGGAAACTCCAATATATATATATATATATATATGTTTCTATATAGCGGCCCCGCATCCCTCCAACTTGTGACCGGCTGCCTGCATACTTGGTCGGGTCGGTGAAGTTCTTGTCCTTTTTGACTGGCTCTCCGTTCCCGACCCCCCAAAAGAGGGGCCAGGATCTGTTAGCAGCAATCTGCTGCAGCTTTCGGCCATCATCCGTGCCGAAGAGGATCGGAAAGTTGCCGATGACGTACTTCACCATCTAGGGAGGGCCAAGCCAAATGCCAGAGCGAAATTACTGTGGTGACTAGTTCCGCTCTTCGGCTTCGTGCCGATAGGACTTTCAGGGCTAAGTTAATTGTACGCATGTCTCCAAAGTGATAGGCTCAGAAGCGATGAATTTCGGCTTTTGCAGAAGAGGTGCATCCGGCAAGCGCGGGTTGGCTAAGACATCCGTCTCCAAATAACTTCCCATGTCGTTCAACGTCAGGGGCGGAAGATCCTCGCAGCTGAGGCGAGGCTCGGGCCGATTCTGCGACTTCTGATAGCTCTGCTCTGCTTGATCCGAACCGCAATGTGTCCGGACAACAGCAACGCCGACCACAACTTCGACGAAGACCTCTTTCTGCTACTGCTACGGCTGTGAATGCGACCGCTTCTGCTCCCGCATATGACGCGTCTGAGTCACCTCAACTACCGTCAGCATCTATGCAATAGTGCCTCGTATGGCGTCTCCGTGAAGGCCCGGGACCACAGGGTTCGGACTCCATCCTTCCATGTCTGGTTGGTGACGCTGCGGTTGTAGGGAATCTGATCAGGGCGAGTGCCGTGCGACAGCACTTCCGCATGGCTCTTTAGGACGCTAGAACACTACTTAAACCATGACCCGATGACCCCTGGGCTGATGCCCTGGGCCTGCAGGTTGGGAATGATGAGGTGATCAAGGTGATCGAGGGTACCTCCAAACACAACTGAAGGTAGTCAGCACGCGAACCCCTGCCGAACCGTCACGAGATTCTGCAATCGAGGTGCCCACAGGCGGTGAAGGCCAAGCGGTGCAATTCAGAGGTTTCTTCGCCTTCTGGATGAGGAGGTGGGGAAACAAGCAGTTCATCGTGAAAAGCCCCGTATCCTTACTTGGACAGCAGCGGTGCGGGTCACGGCTTCAGGCGGTTCGGTGGCAAACAATGATACGACTCAGGAAATGCTCCGCTACCAAAGCGTCCAAGCCTCATATGGTGCGATGACCACCGAGTTTCTGACGCGGCTGGTGTTGAAGACGACTGTCACATCTCCGAATCCCGGCAAAGACCCTGTGTCCAAACGCCGCATGTTGTGCCTCAGACAGCCGTATCTGGGTGGATGAGGTTTCCCATTGAAAAACCGGGCTTAAGTGGATGCATAGCGATGCAGCGATTCGAGTGCAAGAGAAGCGCAGCAGGATGGCAGCTCCGAGGTGAAAACTGCTGTTCAAGTTCTAGCCATCGACTTGAAAAGTCTTTGTCTGACTTTATGCGGAGATCCCGATACAGTAGGTACCTGCAAATGATCTCTCAGTAGCCAACATCTGCACATGCTGCGACCTCAAGTCACAATCTCCCACTCACTTCTGGTGACTTTTGCCATGGTGCGCGACGTAGATGAGCCGATTTTCGGCTTCCTGCCACGTGGGAGGCATGCTTGCAAAAGGAGCCGAGCCGAAGATGTGCTGCTGCGCGTAGTTGTTGATCGGCGCAGATAAAGCCGTCCTTCCAGAGCCGCAGCACAGCGGGCTCTTTGACTTCTTTCTTACTACACCCGCACCGAAAATTACAAAGACCCTGGCGCTCTGATCACAAACTTCTCTGCATATTCTTTGGTGCGAGCGGCACGTTGTGCATCAGCGCACTCTGAAATTCGTTCGGGAACCAAGATAGATGGCCCACTTCCTTCTCCTGCGCAGCAGCAGAGCTCTGGCACCGACTCCCGGCACCCCAGACTTCGAAGCCTCCAATGACGGACACAGTGCATAGATGTAACGTAAACAGTACTGGAAAGACAACGATGTTGGTGCCGGGCTCGTACTCTGAACACCCATGCATCGGCACAACACTCCGTGACGTCGTCGAAGACTTCTTTCTTTTGCCCCTTCTGCGGCTCGGAAGGAAGTGCCTCGGCCGCTACGAGCAATGCCCCGGTATGCACCAGATGTTCATTCGGATCTCTGACTCTGCGTGGACTATATCATATATCGAACTCTGACTCCGAAGCGCCCTGCTCAAGATCCAGGATGGGGTTGGTTGAGAATCTGGTTTCAACACGCCATTACACACAGCAGCGATATTGCCTGGGCTTGAAACCCGCGGCTACAGCACTGGGAACCCTCTCAAGACCATCTCGCCTGTTTAGTGCAGGTCAGCGTGATCCGGCTGCAGCTATCCTGACCCAACTTATGCACACCTCGACACGCTTCAGAATCTCGAACTTCAATCCGGGCGACATGGGAAAGCTCCGCGATTTGAGCTTCAGCTCGGTACCTGCCAAAGTCTGCACAAGTTAGTATATTGTGCTCCAAGAATAGGCACACGCAGAACTTTATGGGTGACACATGCAGCAAGTCCGTCTACCTCGCTCTCGAAAGCACATGTTGTCCACAGGTGTAAAGTTTAAAGAGCCTAGCTCCTGCTAATCTCGACACAGCCATCGCAACCACCAAGTATCAAGAAACCTGTATGCAGTATACACTTGCAGAAAGGGGAGGGTACTGGCTCACCAATACTCTGGACCTGAAGACTCGAACACCGCGAAAGGGGCCGCGCACCTTCTGAGGAGCTCCGTCGATTTCAGCCCTGCGACATCGGGACAGCAGCCCTGCAGCACCCGCCGAAACTCGGTGGAATCGAAGAACTCCAACACCTCTGCCAGATGGCTCTATCGGGCTAGAAAGAACGATACCTGACCAACATTGGAAGATTCTCGCGTCATACGTGCTGCAAGGTGCGATGCTGAAGCATTCGTCCCAAGGCCGTCAAGGCACTGGGCTAGGGACAGACACGACCAGACTACATGTGCACATGAAGCCCTGGAGTCCGAGTACATCATAGTGTATCACACTATGAGATACTATGCTTTTACAGCGTAGTATATTATGGTACCGTATAGTATATAAAACATGTTATAGCATGTTCTGGTCCTTAGTCACTTTGCTCCAACTGCCGAAGCCTTGGGTGTGGCTGCATCGCTGGCTTCTTTGGCTGCTGCCGCTGTCTTCTGGAAGAGGCCTGTGCGATCGCAAGTCAAATGTGCCACGCACTTGGAAGCCTAGGCCTAGTCTCAGCCCCTGCATGTCATTTTTTCTGGGCAGGCAGGTGGGCTGCTCTCTTGCATCGAGTTGCTGAGCTGCTCTTTGGTCTGCTCGGGTGGGACAGGGAAGGAGGCCAGTGCAGACGGCAGAAGGGCCAGCAAAAGAGGAAACGACATTGCTCGTTGCGGCAGGCTACAGGCACTCCTTGCAGCCATGATAGCTTGAGCTCTCTCACGTCAAGCAGCACGGTCAAGGGCGGCTTCAACAAGTAGTTCTTATGTCCACAAGACCCCGTGGGTTCTAAGCCTAGGCCGGCTCAATCGTTGTTGCGCAGAGCCTATGTGAAATTCCACTGGAACTGCACAGAACCCAGGAAGGCCGAACTACCAGGGACGGCTGGGATGCAACCACGACCTTTTTGAAGTCGGCATAAGTCTCATCTTCTGAAGTCTTTTGAGGCCGAGAAATGCCTGGCCACGGAACGATGACGACTGGGACCGTCGAGGTGCCACAGCCGCCTCGACCAGTGCATTGCAGCTTTGCTGCTTCTGCAGGCCGGGCTCCTGTACAAGACCAGAGCACACATGTCATGTCACTTGCCCGCTCCGTTGTTGGTGCACTTAGGCTATAAATTCTCTAAGCAATTCTTATCACACAAACATTTGCAATCTTGAACACGAGCCGTGCAAAGGAGCAGTAGCCGGCTAAGTAGGGCCTGCGGAAGAGGCACATGCAGCTGCACAGTCCACAGCCTCACTGCTGGCTAAAGGCCGTAATTAGAATCACACCAAGGAGTTGAAGAGCTTCAGCTGACCAATAAATCCTCAGAGTTCACGCGGCCATAGAACTCCAAACGAATGTTGCATGCTCTTGATGTTCGACGCCGTGCATACTGCGAGGCTGCGAGTCTGTTTCAATTTATTCACCTGGCAGGGACTGCTCCTTCTGCCTACGCAAGTCCCGGGTGGACCCAGCTTGCGCTTTGCCGATGTGGATCTATCGTCTGCACACGTACGTGTGTACGGCGCAAACAGAAATACAAATGAACATGCATGTATGCACAGAACAGGAATGTGCTCATATACATGCACGCACACACATACATACATACATTTTTCTGGACGCAGCGAACGAGTCGTCGCATAGCTAGCGAAGGCAGACATACACACATACATGCATGCATGCATACATACATTAGTCGAATATGTCGTGTATTTCTCTGTCTAGACCTACATCTAGACCAGTATCTGCATGTGTATACATTTATGTATGCTGATAGAAACATGTGTGTGTGTGTGTGTGTTTGTGGCGCAGTGTGCGCCCGTCGTGGAGGGGTCCCGCCAACAGAGTTTGGGACTGTGACGCGGCTGCGGCTTGGGATGCTCCTAGAGTTGCTTCTGGGTTTGGGGTAGCTATGGGTAGCTGCTGCACCGAGGGCTGTGGTGTTGTCTCTCCGTTGTGCGATGTGTCTGCTGGTGGTGTCTGCCCCGGTGTGTTGTCGGGATTGGCTGGGTCTCCCGACGGATTCGAAGCTGTGTCGGTATAGCCAGCCTTCTCGCTAAGGTGGATGTAGCACCCACTCGCCGTCTTCCCAAAGGAATGTGAGGACGTCGCTTTCACATCATATGGCCGCGTTGTATTCGTACTGCCCCGGAGGTGGAGAAGACACGATCTCCGCTATGTACGTGTTGGGGTCTGGGCGGCTGATGGACAGTACGGTCCCTATCGAAATTGGTGGAGTATACCGAACAAACAAACATGCATATGCGTATGCATAAGTATTTGCACGCATATGCATAAGCATTGTCTCGCATGTGCATGTAAATGCATATAATATGTACATATATATATGTATAAATATATATGTATATATATATATATATATATATATATTTGTCACTCGTGCTCGATGTATATATATATATATATATACATATATATATATATATGTGTATATATGTATAGATATATATATATGTGTGTGTACATATGTGTGTGCATATATGTTTATACAACTATGTATAAACTTATATGTAAAAGCATGTACATATGTGTATGTGCGAAGATGTGCACATGTTTACATATACATGTTCACTGTACATCTAGACATATACAGCGCTACATGTATACATCTGCAGCACATATACATATTCATATATGTATACATATACAGCAGATCGAAACATACACATATTCATACGAACAAACAGACATACACATGCATCTCTGATAATGCACATATACATGTGTGTGTATATGTGTGTGTGCGCATGTAATACATATATACACCCATGATTACATGCTGCCAGTTCACACACATTATCAAAACACATACACATACATGCATATACATACAATATGTACACACATACAAACATACATGCAAAACATAAATGCATACAGGCAGACTTACATACACATCTATCAGACACATCTATATCTACGTCTACACACACATAATTATACATACACCGATACATGTAGATATATAGATAGATGATGGTAGATGTACTTGTGTGGGTATGTATGCTATGCATGCATGCATACTTGCTTGCGTACAACACTTTCTCGCAAGTCTATCTACTCTTGCCATATATCCCTCGCCGGCAAGGTCTGCCTCCCTCTGTGCCTCTATGATCTTCTTCACATTATTCCCTTACTTTTACTCTTCTGGTTTAACAACACAGGGAGGCATGGACTGCAAAGCAACACAACAAGGCTAAACACAATCACCACTCATAGCAATGCGTTCACTGTGTATGGGAAGCAAGGTCTCGGGGTCACAAACGCCAAGGGAAAAACAGATGAGTTGGGTCCCCGTATCGGTGACCTCCTTCGGTGACTCGTTTCATGCACCTGCCACCTTTCCGGGATGCGGTTGTTGAAAACTCCTAGTCAAGGTTTTGCAAGGTTACGGTGCCAGGGCCCCTGGGTGCAAGAAGAACGCAACGAAGACTACAAACCTAAACAGTGTTGCCCAACATACAGATGCTTCACTCTGATGCCACGACCAGTTAGGTCAACACCGGTCCCGGTGTAGGAAGCAACGGGCTCAGGAAAAAGAACACAGTGGGGGAAACAGGTGGGCCCCCGTGTTGGCAGTCGCGTCTGGATGATGCTCTGACGTTCCTCTCTCTCTCTCTCGCGCGCTCGCTGTCAGACTCACAACCTCGCTCGCCTGCTCTCTCGCTCACACTTCTGGCCTCACCACTGAACATGTCGTGCAGTCTCTTGCATAAACAGGGCAGGAGCTTACAAGATAGGCTGCTTTGACAAGCAGACTGCAGCCGGGGTGCAAAAGTTGCCTCCTGCCGGTTATTTCTTTGAACCTGAGTTCAACAGCTGTTCAGGTGACTTGTTGGGCATGCCGGTGGTCTCGTCACGGGTTGAAAAAACCTGCCATCTTCGAAATTTCGGACGCGGCTCGCTCGTGGCTGCTTTTAAGATTTTAGGCCAAGTATGCCAGAGCACCAGCAGATTGACACCAAGCTTGCCACGATGATCGGGCCAACAGCAACTAAGGTGTATCCCACTGCGAAGCCAAGCCTGCAACGAGGCGACTGCATTGATGCAAACCACTGACAGAGATAAGGATCTATAAATCCGGAAACTGAAAAGTGTTGGCACCATGTCTTTCTGCCACTAATCACCGTGAAAACATCTAAGGGATTCTGTATGCATGCCAGTGGCTGGTGGATGCCTTGAATCATGAAGAGGAAACCCAATGACCAGATGCAGCCGCTTATGAAAGCAGGGCGTATCACAGAATGCAGAACCGGCTTTCTTCTCAAGCGGGCAATGCCGGAGTAAACGACATAGATGGCCTTGGACTCTTGAGCAATGCCAGAATTTTGGTTGGCCTTTGCTTCTGCCGTCTCCTCAAAGCGTGCTGAGCTACAACTTGTCCGACAATTGTAGAACAAGCAAAACCAAGTTCTCAGCTCCTTCGTTTAGGAGTGGAGCTTGAATTCTGGCGGTTCCCCAGGTTCAAAACTCAATGCCAAGTGCAGCCCAGACACAGTGGAAGCAAACCAGACTCCGACGCATTGTGGAAAGACCACGGCGGTTGAGGGATAGTCTGGATGCTCCTGAGTTTGTCGTTGCGAAGCTATACTTGTCAGCAACTTTTTGTTTTCAGCAGGTTCAACGAACTCTCCCCTCCCCCGTGCATTAGGCACACAATTCCGTTCAGCGTCTGTAGCTTCTATCAGCCCTCTCGGTCTTTCACTCTGAAACTGCAATGAAATGTCTTTGTCACTTCGAGGTTTCCGGTTCACCATCGTTGGATGCGTGCAGACAGAGAGCCCGAAGTGCCGAGGGATCCAGGAAAGAACAGAGACCAGCTACGAAGGTATGTGCAGTGCAGAGTGGATCGTATCAGTCCGCCTGCCATCAGGACTACGTTCGAGGTAGCGACTTCGGCTCCAACACAAGGGTTCAGAACATCAATGGATGGGGATATTGTGAGCTTCTTATCCAGGGCATCGGCAAACCTGCGAACATCCTTTTTGATGGCGCTAAAGTGCCCCAATTGGGGAGCAGGGAAAGTGGAAAAGTGCTAATCCACCATCCTGAAATCCACGACCCGACCTTTCAATTTGCTACAAGTCTCAAAACTCAAGATCCCGCCAGATTCCAGAAGTTTGCAAGTGAGCGACCAGGCTGTAGAGTGTGGCCGGCACGCTTTGGACGCCTGTCAGGCTGCCGGCCACGATCGCCTCAGCTGAGATCTGCCCCCTCCAATCCATCCCCTCCTCAACATCAGCAGCATCATCGTCAAAATCTTCAGGGAGGGACGACGACGACAACGACAAGAAGAAGAAGACGCAAAAGAACAAGGCGGATTCTACCTATCGCTACTTTGTCGGAAGCAGGGCTCTGCAGCTGCCCCTCCGGCCCATTTCTGTGACTATCAGTAATACTGGAGCTATGAACGTCGTTGTCCTTGTTGCTGTTGTGGTTGCTGTTGCTGTTATTGTTGGTACTAAGACAACCACTACTGCGACGATGGCGACTTCGACGACGATGACGACAACAACGACGACGACTACGACAAATGACGACTACGACGCCGACGACGACTAGTACTAGCACTATCACCACTACGACTCCTCTTTCTCCCGCCACTGCTACTGCTACTGATAATGAAACTGCTACTGTGCTACTGCTTCTACTCCTACTACTACCATTACCACTACCACCACCACCACCACCGCCGCCACCACCACCACCACCACCACCACCACGACCACGACCACCCCCACTACCACTACCACTACTACCTACCACCACTAGCACTACTCCTACCACTACGGCGACGGCTTCGGCTACGACTTCGACTTCGACTTCTACTACTCCTCCTCCTGCTCCTGCTACTGCTGCTACTGCTGCTACTGCTGCTACTGCTGCTACTGCTACTTGCTACTACTGCTACTACTGCGACTACTGCTACCACTGCTACTACTCCTACTACTGCTACTACTGGTACTACTGCTACTACTGCTACTACTGCTACTACTGCTTCTGCTGCTGCTACTGCTGGTACTGGTACTGCTACTGCTACTGCTACTACTACTACTACCACCACCACGACTACTACTACTACTACTGCTACTACTACTCCTACTCCTACTACAAACACCACCACTGACAACATTTGTCATGATCAACCACGGCACCACAGGCATCAGCAGTGATGGCAACAACCCTGCTCCTGGTCATTAACCTCCTGGTTGTCATCGCCGTCATCACTGGCATCAGCATCAGCATCACCAAAATCAGCATCATGCCCGGGATGGCATTAGCAAGGATGGTAACGATGACATGGATGGAAATTGGACCGTTGGGCGTTGCACACAGGCATGCGAGATCCTGTTGGGCCTGGTCAGCTTTCTCCCGAAGGTTGGAAACATGCGGTGCACGTTCGTGCCACAGCATCTCAACCGTGACGGCCGTCACCACCACGAGGGTTGGTACAGCGTTGGTCTTGCAAGTTAACCTGATCTTTGCGATGGTAGCAGAACTGTAGCAGTCCTGCGCACTTGCAGGTCCCCTCTTGTACATGCTCTGTCCAACCATTTGGTTTCCGTTTTGAGGCTGTCGGCTGGCTGCTTGCCTGCCCATGCGAGCCCGTGCACACTCCGATTCTGACTGACTTGCTCGACAGATTTCGAAAACATGCTCACTTGTATGGCCAGAAGTACTACTAACTACTACAAGTAATTAGTAGCAACATGAACAAGCGACGGAATTGGCCGAGCTGCAAGCAGCACGCCCAGAGCGCAGTTCCGCCAAGGTTGCTTCCTGCCGCGGCACTTGCAAGGCAACTGTAGGTGCGTTTCACGCCGTCCTCTCATGCTACAGAAACAGCTGCAATGATTCGTGCCAAAAATCTGCAGACAAACCCACAGACCACCTCTGGAGACCGCAGCGGATTTCACAAACCTTTGAACCCCAAGTCTTATGGAAATACATCCCTCAAATTGCGCAGCCGAGGCTTGGGGAGCCTTGGAGGTGCCGTGGCTTCTGGCGTGACCTGCAGCACAAGCGAGGAATGGGGAATGCAATCGGAGTGCGCCCTCATTCTCCGACCAATTGCCATTCACCTCGCAGTTCGCAATCTTACTTCCTACTAATCCTTCTTCTAATGGTGCTACTGCTTCTGCGACTGAAACAACTTTATGGCTGCTGGTATGGTTTTGGATGACCTAGCTGAATACTGTGACGCTCATTACTGGCTCCCGTCATGAAACTCTGGGTCATGTCAGAATACTTGGCACCTTGCTGTTTGTGCCGTTGTACTACGCTTTTCTTCCTATCGACGTTGCGTTTTCTTTGTCAGCAGGTCTGGCAGTACTTTTGTCAGGATCATCGGTTTCAACCCTAAAGCAAAAGTCATCAGTCGGAGCTTTTCCTGTGGCTGTTGCCGTTGAATATGATCTAACATTCTCTTCGTCATCATCCCGTTCTCGGCCTCTTTCTCCGGACATCATCATTGCCAAAGCACTTCATCACTGTCGTGACTACTCTTTTCTCTTGGACAGACTGGCGGGAGGTTCAAGGGCTTAAAGTTCCAAAGGGCGGCTTTACGGTCGCAAGGAGGCCTCCAGTTTTACAGACATCGAGCTTCGAAGATGTCGAAGTTGTGCAACCAGTGAAGAGATCCCTGCCTCACACTTGAACCTCAGCGACCGACGACCACGCAAGTTCCCTGCCTCGGCTACATCAGGTACCTCTGGGCGAAAAGCCTGCAAATCTTGCTCGTGCACTGATGGTGGCTACTATGTGCTTTGCTTCCACCAGTATATACTAGTTTATGTCAGTACTGTTGGAACAGTGTGATTTCGGAGCGGGTTGCGGGACTTGACAAAGCGTATGCTTCTTCAAAGTTACCATAATGGGGAAATACGTAGATAGCAATCGTGACGTAGGATTTCGGGACATAGGTGATAACTGCCAGCAGCTCATCTCGGAGTATTGTGATGACACGAGAAGACTTCCACTCTGACCCAACAATCTACGGTGGCTGTACCCCGCCCCGATTACCACTTCATCTGCGCTGATTCCCTGAAGCTTTAAAGCCTAGGCATAGAGCCAGGTCCGAAATCTCCCGAACCGTCCTCGCCATCATCACCCTCATCGATCTCGAGGGCAAAGGCGGCGAAAGTGCTTGACTCTTCGAAGAGGCGGTGCGGGTGCGGCCTGAAAGGCTCACGCTTGCAGCCCGTTGCTCGCAACCCCCTGAGCTAGGTCCGGGATCATGGTGAAAGGAAGAAAAAACGGACAGAATAAAGCTTCATACGATCTTCGCAGTCCATGTCAGAGCTTAGGGCCTAGGGATGTTGGGTTTCGGCGCTCACACTCGGGCAATCCAGGCAAGGTTTAGGGCTTCAGACACCCAGGCGGGGGTCTTTGCTGGAGGTCTTCGAACTTCGAAGCTCCTTTTGCAACGTAAACTTGTCGCCACCTCCAATGACACCGTTCGAGTTCGTACGCCTTCCGAAGGTTTTCCCTGGTCACCACATCTCGTAGTGTTCGCGGTGTGTGATACGGTCGCCGAAAGAACCGCTCCTTGCCTCACCAGTAACCACCTCAAGTCCGAAGGGCTTCTATTCGCAGGCCAGCTCAAATGAAACTTGGCGTGTGCTTCAAATGTTCCTGGTTCCTGTTTTGGTTTGGCACCAGGCATCCGGATCAGAGCGGCTCAAGCTAATCTCTGGATGTGTTGCGACCATCGGTGGGCAGTGCTGATCCGTAGCCGTAGCATCATCGAAGCCTCTAACTACGACTCCTTCTTCTCTCGAAATACCCTGGCTGTGGGCGGCACCTGTCTGCCGGAACTTCTTCGTAGCTGTCTGGCTGACAAGGCTTCCCATGCACCTGCCGACGGACGGATGCCCTGAGGCCGTTCAGGCTGTCACATTTTCGAGGGACGGTTTACGGGTTGTTGCAGAAGCCAAGGAGCTGTCGGCTGAGGATGTGTGTTCTCGGAGTCCTTCTCATTGGACTCCTCTTTTCCACCACCCTCCACTAGCAACAGTGCAACCTGAGCGGCATGCACTTCGCGGCTCACACAAATGAAGGGAATGCGACAACCAAATAACACCATAAAGCCAGCGAGAAGCGAAGGAAACAAGAATCAGGCAGCAGCCGACATCGCAGAAGACAAGACCTGAGATGTCAGGTTCCCACCCCAGACACACCAGAATGAACTCCTGCTTTGGGGGGCTTCAAAGATGCGCCCGGCTCTAGCAGCCGAGGTGCTGCCATCGAACGCTGGCTGAAGAGCTGGGAGTCCGAAAAGACCTTTTCGACCGACAACGTAGCCTTGGCTCGAGCAAGTGCGCCGAACAGCAACACAGCGACAACGTGCCGATGCGTGCTGCGACCCCGCTGCAACACACACAGGACTCAAGTCCCGAACTTTCCTACAAAGAGCTACCAGTACCAGCACAAGATTCAAGGTTTGCTGAAGGCATGGGCCACCGCAGGCCAAACAAGGTTGCAAGCCCAAGCGTCCCACGATCATGTTCTGAAAATGATACAGGGAGAAGCCCAAGCCGATGCCCAGCAATTTCACCAGTGGCAGCACAGCCTCAAGCGACAGGCGAAGGCCCTTTTAAGAGTGCCGTATCTGGCCCTCACCTCTTCGGCCAGGAAGCGAAATTGGATAGCGCCCAGAGACAACCACCGAAAACTACCTTTGGCGGCATGCCTTCGGAAAGACAATCTGCAGAAAAGGTTCTGTGCTTGAACATTCCTTATACAGATCATGGATTGAATGAAGGCGGTTGTGTGCCCCGTTCGGGAACCTCTAGGTAGATCTCCACCCAGGATCGCAAAGGCCAGGCCAACGAACAGGATGCCAGAGCACATGAACCACCTCGAAGCTCGAGGCAGATGCTCAGCGACTCGCGGCGACTTTTGGAAACTTCTGGCATCAAAGCAGCTGGAAGGTGGTGCCATCGTAGATCCTGGTCTCGGCAGCCCCAATTCCCACTCAGGGCTGGGGCCGAACCATGAGAAATCAGAGTGCAAGCCGAACGGAACAATGGTCCCTCAACGAAGTTTACAGACGAGTATCTTGTATTTCTTAACGGGCACATACTGGACACCAAAAGCCACAGCTGCGACCACAGCCGGCGCAATGCCAGATAGGCCCATGCCAGAGAGGCCACCCAAACGCACTACGGTATTTAAGCCTTTTGTCGATCTAAAAGACTGCTCATTCTACAAAGGGACAGTCCTTCATAACAGTCCGTACTGCATCACACCCGCAAAGGAAAAAATTACAGTTCCTGTGGTTTAGATTACGGTTACATGCCGCACGAAGACTTAGATGGGGTGCTACTGGCCGTTTTGTGGCTGAGCTGGAGCTTATTGAAGTAACCGTGGCTTACAGACTCAGCTGCCGCATATCGGCGGTACTGATCAAGCTGAAGCAATATGCTGCGATTACCGGGTCGAGATGTCCTCCGGCAGGCACAAGCAGACGAAGCAACTGCGAGACGCCCCAATGCGGAAGACTGATCCGATTTTGAACATGTAGCGATGGTTGCGAGCTGACTCCGGCGATACATGCTGTTCACAAAAACTCGACCATGTATCGGGCGGGTTACCTCACGTAAGCAATCGCGAACGCTTGAGCAGCAGCTAGCTTGTAGTTCCAACTCGCAACTCAGGCAACTCGGCCCAGGCAGCTGAGTCCGTCAATCAACACATCTAAAAGTGCACACTCAGTGACCCTGGACATGAAAGAGCAGTGGTCCCTCAGACCCTCTTTTGCAGACGCTTCGATGTCTATCATGCCTTGCCCGTGTCAGGCGTGCTCGAGCGGCCTCGCCTGCAACGTCACACTTTCGCCAACGCCCCGCCAGCTCCCAGAAACCCTTCGTTTAGCAATCCCGTCGTTTGCATGCGCAAGGGCTCGCCACAATCACATGTGGTCGGGGAGGGCATTCTGGGAACCTGTTGATCCTTTGCTCTCTTTCCCTGTCTACTGCTACTTCGTCGAGTGCGTTTAAGAGGCAATGACTGGATCGATAATCAATGGACGAATGCAAATATCTGCCAACTGCCAACCTGGTACAAATCCGAATGCAGACTGCCACACCGACGATCAACTCATGGAAGACCAGGGAAGGTTCCAATGCTTACAGTTTGATATGGGAAACCATCGGCAACTGAACGAGAATCACGAGGCACAGGACTCGAGCGACAGTTCGTTGATCTGTTTTGGACGAGCCAAAACCTGTCGAATCCCAAACTGAGCATCAACTGCCGATCTCTTTCCAGCATGCCAGAATCGCAGCCACAAAAGCTTTGTTGCTGGCCCTCGCCGCACGTGGCCCTCACGCACGATCAGGCAGAGGTCGGTATGCCGTCGGCTTCGCGATCATCCCGCTGCGGAGACACCACCCGACGTTCCAGATGATGCACCAAGACACTATGGTCACAGAAGCCAGGCGATACATGGCCTGAAAGCCGTAGCCCAGGGGTGGCTGCTGTGTTAGGTGTCCCCAAAGAAGGGACCCGGCTCCTGATGCCACCCGGTAGTAGATGCCCGCCACCAAAGCCTGCATTCGTGCCCGGGCTCCCTCAGGCGCCAGGCGCCGGCCGAGCTCCACACTGCAAGCCCACATCGCAGCCATGGTGGCCCCATGCAGGGGTTCGATGAAAAGAACGAAGTAGGGCCGGTCCTCGGGGAGGATGCTGTAGGCGAAGACCCGGAAGGCAAAGATGACGTGACAACACGACAGGAGCAGCGTGAGTGGAAAGCGGTCGATGAGCCGCTGGATCAGCAAGTAGACAGGGACTTCGAAAAAGCACATCACCGACACCGATGCACCCAACAGCTGCTTGCTTGCTCCAACAAAGTCAACAGAAAGATAAACGAAAAGGAAACTCTCCACGAGAGCCATGTGAGCTCCATAGACGAACAGGTTGGAGAAAAACCACCATACATCAAACCTGCAGAGGCCTGCAGCATCCTGGGAAGCGGCTGGCACGGGCTCCGGCCTAGTGCCGCGGGCTGGCAGCTGCGTTAAGACCAAGACCACAGTCATCAAGAGGCAGAACAGAAAAATCAGAAACATCCCGCCGCTGCCGATTCGCCCCATGGCACAGCCAGAGAGTAGGGCGAAAAGGCCGAAGCCTGCAGAACCCCAGAGCCGCTGCTGCCCGTAGCTCGGCACAGTTGCGCCTTCTACGCCGGCAGCTCGGCTCCTATACTCCTCGACCACCTTTAGCGTCAGAGCATCGAGAAGGCCGGCACGAGCAGAGAGCATGAAAGATCCCAGGGCGACGGAAGCACATACCCGGGTAAATTGCCCTTCCGAAGCGGCCTGAAGGGAGCACATCACGAGGGCTCCACAGAAGTTAGACAGCAGGAGGATTGGCTTGTAGGCCCCTGTGGCGTCACATGCAGCAGCCCAGACCAAGGATCCCAGAAAAGTCATCCAAGGATGGAGGGTTTGAAGAATCCCGATCTGCCAGTTGCTTAAGCCCAGCTCGTGGTAGAACACGGCAATGAATCGAAAAAGGCTTGAGTTGGCACCAACTGAAAAGAAGGTAATGGCTTTTAACGCCCAGAGAGGAGTCAGCATGGGTTCCTGTGACGTCGATTTTCTCCCTGCATCACACATCGTGGCCATTGTGGTGTGCCGACACTGGACAAGCAGCACAATCTCCACGCTTCAGAAGTCGATCAAGCAAAACCACGCAGCGCAGCGGCATCAGCTGGCATTGTGAAGCGCTATCAGGAACCGGCCCTGTGACAGAAACGGTCGAACGGCTTTTGCTAGCAATCTAAGCTGGCAGTGCATGTGAGGAAGATTACCCTAGCTAGGCAAGCTGAGTATGGGCTACAGCGGGTTCCAGCAAACCGGCTGCGGCCATGGCCTGGATGCTGTGGAGCTCGCTATCTTCCGCGGCCGCTGAGGACCCCTGCTGTAGGCGAAGCAGTGCTGCCTCGCATGAAGAGATGGCAGCCTCGAAGTGGCAGCAGGACATTAAGACCAGCCCTGTGAGGTGCCGAACAGGGAAACCACACTTCCTGAGGCAGCCACCTCCAGACCTCAGCGATTGAGCTCAACTGACCTACACGTGTTCGAGGAGTCACGACTTGCGAGTCTAAGGTCGCAGACCATGGAGAATCTCAATTTCTTGCTCAGCCTGGTAGACAGCCTGAAGGAGCAAATGGGGCGTAGTGCAGGTGCAGTAGTGAATATGCCCAGGATGTAGCACGATGTGTTCCCTGACATATGGCGACATATTATGAACGAACAGCAACCAAAACGTGTGCCCGTCTCGGCACAAGTGGCACAAGGAAAGCAGCATGAACCAACCCATCAACGTGTTGCCAGCAGTGCAATAAAGCTGTACCCTAAAACACAACATTCCTTGAATCAATCTCGAAGCACCCCTGTCGCCATGCAGCATGATGAACCCACATGCCAATCACAGATGAAGCAATCCACAGCCTGCTCTGGCCAGAAGCCAATTACTGCTACCGGGAACATGATGTATAGGCTTATCATTGCAAAATCAGGCTTGTTAGCCTGTGAGCCCTGAATCTGTTTTGATTGACAACTGATCATAACTTCGCAAAACCTTCGCAACACTGCATAACGATCCATCCTGCCATCTCTTCTGCTCAGCCACGGCAATTGCGGAACGGTCCTGCCGTATCATGGACGGGAATCACGCACGGGCCCACCATTTTCTAGTGCATAAGTTGTCACATTATACTTGCTGAAGAACACCAGTCCGTGCACCTGGTGGGGTACTCGATGCAGCCAGCGCGACCACCAGGCCTCCTGTTGAGACATTGCTACGGTACAAGTCGCGTGACACATGCTGCTTCCTATACCGCTGAAACATTGATACGGTTTAGGGTAAAGCACTTTCTCTCACATGTGCATGTTCTAAACTGTCACGCGCTAGCGCCGAGATTATCCGGCATCTCACTGAGGTCTTCACGACAGGCCTGCTAATGAAGCCTAGTCAGTCTCCTCTACCCCTAGCAACCGGAATCTACTGCAGCTCGAGCCTCTTCCCATGTAGGAATTTTGCCAAGCATGCGTTGCATCTGCTAGGTACTGCCCCAACTCCCTGGTGCTCAATGGGCGAAACTTTCCTCACGGAGCCCCGCCTTTCGGCCCACGTCTTGCAAGGGCACCTCCTTCAAGCAACCATTCACATCGGTACAAGGTGCTGCTGCTTTCCTCAAAACACACCTGCAGAAAAAGCATCTCGAACATCAGGTCGCGAAGCTTCTGAATGCCGTTCTCCAAGCGGGAGATCTCCTGGCAACACATCGTTGACATGATGTCGCCGGAGAGCGAAGCAAGAGCTGAAGGCTGGGCCATGCTGTGCTGCAGAACCGGACCTCCGCCGAGATCTCCGGAGCGCGAGGACCGGCGAGGCCTCGGATTATGCCAACAGCTCGACACACCGAAGACAGACGAAGCCTCACAGAAAAAACCAATTCCGGGCTAATTGCTTTCTGCTCAGGTCTGTTTGGAACCCTGGAAAAGCGAAAGCCTTTTCACTCTCTGCTGCCTGTGCATGTGTCCGGTGACATGCAGCTGCGGGTCTGTCCTTGGACTCCTGCAACGATGCAGAGTCGGAAAAGGTGACCGCGTTTCCAATGATAATTGGCACATGCTCACCTCAAAGAAGTGCAAACTTGGGCCAAGGACTCGGATGGTCAATGGACGATGGTGCGATTCGATTCCGACTTAGGGGCCTAGGCCCAGGCTACAGAGTCATACCGACATGTCACGTCCTTTGCCCAATCGCGCTTTCATTGGTGCACCTTTGGCCAAAATCTGTGTACGAAGCCGACATCACCCAAGTTGTTTGTCGGGCTCATTTCGATACGAATACACAGAGTCAATCAACAGCTGCTTATTCAGCCCAGCACAATGCAAGCCAAAAGCCTGTACGATGCTGGAGTGCTCACATTGTGTGCGCACTCGCATGCGCGTGCAATTTGTGAGTTCCTGCCTAGCATGGCAGGGACGGGAGACACCGACTGATCAGAGTACATGCCAGAACTGGTAACTGGGTTACTATCGTGATCATGGCCTGATCAGCATGCAACCCGTCCTGTCGGAAAAGAATCGGCAGACATGCTGAACAAGTGCAAATGCCGAACGCAAACAGTGCAAGTTCGTAAATTCAAGAGCTTTCTGTCGAGTCTAGTTCTCCAAGTCCTGTACTAGAGACAAATAGGAGGGAAAAGATACGGAAGTATCCCCTGCAGTGTAGGTTTTGATTCTAGGAAGCCCAAGTGGTGCACCGCGTACTGCAGCCTGACCCTGCATTGCTTTAGAGCTTCAGCATAGGGTCGGGGCGCTCTGGCCGAGGGCTCTGGACCACGTAGGGGCCTTAATAATTAGAATAGGGTTTTGGGGCCATCATAGTATACTCATAAGGAACCCCCAAAACAGCATTAGTAATTATTTAGGTCCCTATACTAAGCCCTTCCAACATCAACGGGTCCCACAACCCGCACAGCAGAGACAAGGGCTGCAACAGCAGTTTAGATCGTGTCCTGACATACCGGCCGCCTTTCGTGGCAAGCCGGCTAGGCATATCCAGCTTGCGAATGAATTAGCAGGCTCGTCTGTCTTTCTTTTCACCCGTCATCAGACACTTGGACAGTCTGAGCTCGAAGGTAAGTACTGCAACACTACTGGCTCAAAGAAACTGTGTCACACCGGCCTGCATGCAGCATTCCAAGCCATTTCCGAAGTAGCTACAACGAATGCTGAGCTGTCAGCAGTTGACAGTTAACCTGCCGCCGCTTAAAATTCCCTTGGCGCACAGACATTGAGGCAACGAAACTGGTGCCACAGCTGCGTACCTGCAAGTTCCCATCGTTTCTGCAAGGGAAAGCCTGAACAAGAGCCCTTTTTATCAAGACATGCAGGGGTGACCTCGCCAGTGCTTTTGCTGCACTTCATCTCGACTTGCTTAGGGATGTTGTCTTCCTTGGCGCACCTCGGTTCCGAATGCACCAGCTATCTCAACCTTTTCTCTGCTGGAAAGAGGGTAGCTGGTGGTTGTGAACTTCAAAGTAGAAATCGTGTTTCATATTCTGGTCATCAATCAACGTGAGTACCGATTGTGCGCAAGGCACGGGTAGCACGGCAGAGGTCTGAAACACAGACCCGCTCGCAAGATGCTCCGAAATTCGAGCCTAGTTACCTGCTTCCCTGGTCCGTCAAACTGCCCTCAAAGCTGAGGTGCCACTCGCACCAAGCACACAGCAGCACCACCGAAACAGTTTTGCAGCACAACTGCGCAAGATGCAGCACCAAGCTCACAATGGTGCAAGATCTGATGCACCTAAAACTTCTCGATTCCTTACCGTCACACCTTCGAAAGCGATGAAATACCGAACATGTGCTTCCGTGGTCGTCGCTCCGTCCCGACACTGCGGGAGCCACCTACGCCCCATGGTTTCCATGTCGGATGCTGCTGAATGCAAGTCAGCTGCTACCAGCGGTTGAAGCTGAAGGGCACGATGTCCCAGATTCCTCACATAGCTCTGGATCTCCTCGGTTGGCCGAGGTGGCGATTTCACACCCCCTTAGCTACCTTGACCCAATCGCCAACGGCATCAAGCCAAAGCACAGATGCCCTGTTATATTGTCGCCAGCACCCTGAACTAAAAGCACTGGCCACGGCTGTTTCCTCCACTCTGCGAAAGAAAAAACAGGTTGCACAGTCACGTCTCCGAAAGCTCTGCATCGCCTTCAATGCAGACTTTGCTGGGCCGCGGCGGCAAACTCAAGGACCGCTTGTGTGCAGGGAGCTCCTCCTGATTGCAAGCTGCTGCATATCACATGAACGAGAACATGTACCAACATCCGGAATGCGGGGCCCGCGAGCAGGCAAGTCTGCTAGGCCACAATGGCTGTCCTTCTTGCAGCCGAGGAAGGTGTTCTGAAGCTCCATAGCCAACAACCGAAGTCTGTGTGAAACTTTGTGTCTCAGACCTGGTAGCAGCTGCGGAAAAAGACGCCTGACTGCGAGTTCACGCATGGGCAGCACATGGGATTTTGAGATATTCATGAAGTCTGCTGGTAATGCACTGTAGAAACTGTCGAACCCAGCACACCAGGGAGCACGCGGCATGCTGCCATGGCTAATGACTGCGCGTCCCATACACCATCGAAGTCGACAACTCCGGCCTCGTTTAGCAAAGTTACGTCTAAGACGACCCTCAACAGGGTAGACAAGTGCACAGGACAATTTCTACCGATGAGTCATGTCACGGATGGCATCACAACACAGTGTTCAACTCAGTGCATAATGGATCGCCTCTCCATCCATGGATCTCGGCAGGATGAGCTGGATGTGTGGCGCAACGGCCTTGATCTCCACGGAAGGACATGACATCAAAGGTCTGTCGAGGCTTCCACTCACCCACTGCAGAACAACACCAGTCGGCAAGTCTTGTCTTGCTCATGGGGGAGTGGCGGCCGGGTATTCCCACAAGAACGCATCCGGGGGCACGGGCCTCGGAACACGAACTCAGAATGCAATCGCATGCTCTGAAGGGACTTCGCAGCATGCACTGAATGATACGCTAGTCAGACCAAATTAATGCTACTCCTGCAATAACTTTGCCCGCGATGCCGCATGACGACTGTTTCCGAACTCAAACCGGGAGAATGATGCTGCATAAAAAAAGTGTCCTGATGCGTTGCTGTTTTGAGCCCAGGCTTGATGCGTTGCTTGCAGAATCTCCTGTGTACTATATGCCACCGGCTAGTTACATATTTGGCCTCCTGCATCGCTGAGTGAATCAGCAACATTGTGGTGCTGCATCGTGGTGCTGCTCTGCATCGTTTCGCTGTTCCCCTGAATTGCGTCGTCGCGTCATGCTGACAAGGCACCACATGTTCTTGCATTGCGGTCTCTCTGGCATGCTGCATGTGTTCATACTCTGAGGTCGGGAGCTGAGATCATTCCGACAAGTGATGCTCTTCTGCTCTTCTGCTTTCAAACGCCTGATCTCTGAGCTGTTTCTGATACGGTGCCCCTGCACAAACTCTCAGTCCTCGCTTATGTCAGTCTTATGCCACACTCTGTGCTGTTGCTTTGACACGAGTGTACTCATACAGCCTCGCTTCTGTTGTGTGTATCGGTGACGCAGCCAGGAACGATGTTTTTCTTGTAGGCGAGAAGTGCTTTCTAAACGCTTGCAAAGAAGGCCGACTGCACCTGTTGCATGCACTTGGTGTACGGCGAAGCGGTCAGATCCAAAGCCGCGATGCTCACAGGGATCTCGGCCTTGCGCAGCAAGCCTGGCCAACTGTGATTCACTGGCCCGCAGAGTCAGGGTTTGGATTGCTACGGCTCCGAGTATCAAGCGAGGCTTCACAACTCAGAAGTTCCCAAATTGAGCGAAGTATACACGCGTGCTTCTGCCATGCATCACCCTGAGGAAAACTGACCCCTTCAGGAGACTTGCCGGGCAGGTGCCTTCCAGATCCCGCAGCGCAGGCACAAACACCTGGGTCGAGTCAAGAACTCACATTAAGTCACCTGGAACGCTAGGAAAATATGTGTATACAGATGCATATATGTAGATATGTATACATATATATATATATATGTATATGTGTACATCTATATCTATATATATATATATATATATATGTATACATATTTGTATATGTGCAGGCGTACCCATACATACAGACATACATACATACAGACATGCATGCATGCACTCACATGCACACATGCATATATGCATACATGCATGCATGTACGCATCCACGCATCCACGCATCCATGCATAGTTAGTACCTACATGTAAGACTCTTATATGCATAATGCACACTTCCGCACCGACGTACAAACATACATAGATACATACATATATAAAGATAAAGATACAGATATGCTTACATAAATTATGCATTTGTTATCATGGGATATTGACAACTATGTGCGTATCTGCTCGTCAAGTCTGCATATTCATATGCGGTTCTTCCACGGTGGTTCTGCAGAACCACAATGCGTGCGTATGCACATGTGCATGTGTAGGTATATGTACAAAAATAGAACCACGTGCATCTATAGATAGTTTTTTGAAGACGAGGGGGGGGCGAATCTCTTACAGCAGCACTGCGAATCACTCGAGAGCATGGCGGAGGCTTGAACACGAATGCAAAAGTTTCGGGGGTGCATTGGCACACGCAAACCAGCTTGCTGCCTCCTACTTGATGGGTCAGGGCCACGGTGATGCGCTCAGAGTAGTCGAAGCAACGAGCAGTCTTTGCCACCGAGAGTTAGCTGGTTAGCATCCGCACCCGAAAATGCCAAGACATAACTCACAATTTGAAGGGGGTGACGCAGCAGTCGCAACATGCAGCTGGCTGCGTGTGCAACCGCAACTTTTGCTATGGCTCACTGTGCAGAACTGCAACTTGTCCGAGAGTGCAACAGCTAGACTCAGCTAGACAGATGTTTTCGCAATAAAGCCATATCCTTGAATCCACTCTACACGAAAGCCGTCATGCTGCCATCTTGCAGGGTCGAGACAACAAGTAAAAAGTGTGCACAAGCAGTCTAAGCAAGCTCCACAGAGTCTTCCATTTCGACGCGGGGTTCCGAAACTTGCCACTGTCGTGGAAATATTGGGCGCGCAGGCAGAAGCTAAAGGCAAAATGACTAGAATAAATTTCCCCAACCTTCTGCACATCGCCGCTGACGGGTGTGGAGCTTCAGGCTCGGCTTCTAAATTTCGACAAATGAAAAGCCTGCAAAAGTGCCGCGCAACTCCTACCAGACGTCTTCGAACACTTCCGCCAAACGTGCGCTACGTGTCCACTTCCGCCTGCTGGCACAAAACAGATTCAGATCGTGCTGTGTGAACTTGTTCGCCTGTTTTTTCTCTGTCTAAGTAAAAGGAGGACGGAGACGAAAGTAGTGAAGTTTGCAGAAACAGGCATTGGCAAGCTCGGCAAACCTCGGCGGCACTTTGCTGCAAGCTTCCGTTGGTCTCCAGACGTTGCCACTACGGTTAAAACAAACGTGTTTCCCATGCAGTGACAATTGTCGACCGTGGATTTCCTGTTTTCCAGGTTTCACGAAAACCAAACCGAAGATAGAAAGCAAAAACTGAACTTGCCCATGCCTTTGGCAAGTGTGCGGTTTCTGGATTTCTGCCTTGTTTGGTATATTCACTGTCTATTCGGTAGTTAGTACGGTGCATGTGTGCATTATCGACATGTCTATCTGTGTATGTATATGTCTATGTGCAAATGTTTATGTATGCTTGTGGGAAATGGACAATACTGCAGCAGGGTGAGTATGCACGCATCTGTACACACACCTACGTATACAGATACATGGTACCCTATCCACCCGTTTTGGTGCAAATCCTGTGTATTCTGCCCCGCACTCCTCATTTGTATACCTGTTTAAACGACTAGTCTGTTTGTGTGTATCGGTCCATATATATATATATATATATGTATGCACACAAAAAATGTGTGTGTATATATATATATATATAGGTATACATGTGTGTGTATGTGTGTAT
This sequence comes from Symbiodinium sp. CCMP2592, assembly GCA_905221615.1. NCBI lineage: Eukaryota > Dinophyceae > Suessiales > Symbiodiniaceae > Symbiodinium > Symbiodinium sp. CCMP2592. The sequence goes on along the minus strand of CAJNDT010000204.1, from coordinate 131,450 downwards.
TTATGTAGATATGTATATTTTTGGCACTTATATATATATATATATATATATATATATATATATGTCTGTGTGTAATGTATATATCACCACGAAACTAGCATGCTGCAATCCTAAGGCTGGAGCTTTTGAGGCGAACGTCGCCTCTGCACACGAGAAATCCAGAATGATTCGGCGGCAGTACCGAGAATCTCTGTGTGGCTGCACTGTGCCCGTGGCTGGATGGAACAGAATCAACATCGTTGGAAACGGCCGCTCCAACACATCTGGCCTCAGACCGGGAACCCGTGCCAAAAGGTACTTGCAAGATGCCAGGGAAACAGCTGAATGCTGACTTGCAAAATTGGACGACCTACACTTCCAAGGAGTCTTGGAACCCGAAAATCTCACATTCAGCCTCGCAGGTGCACACTTCATGACTTGCAAGAGAGGCATTCTGCCTGAAGCATAAGGCCCATGCATTTGGCCGAAATTGACGACTTGGAAATCTGCAACCTTGCACTTTGTGTCACATTCCGCTCTGCTGGCTGTGCATCGTGACCCCTGAAGTTGACCTGGCCTCGAGTCTGCAAAATCCAACATCGCCACGCTTTCAGCGACACTTCTGTCGACGAGGCTCCGGCACGATCAGCAAGTGCAACTCTTCTTCCGACTGCCTTCAACCAGCAAGATAAAATGGAGGCCCCAGAATCCACAAGGATTTGCGGTTCAAAAGCAACACCCAATCTCGTGCCTGCTTTTCATGCTCCGCCCGCTGCAAAAGGTACGGCAGGTTTCCGTGCACAAGCAGGGTCGGGAGCGCGAGCTGCCATAATGGATGTTTGCTCGCACACACAAACACCACATCATGCAAGCTTGGAGAAGCAAGTCACGTGGCACAATCCAAACAAACATGCGGAATCCCACCATGGCCGCGAATGTCAGCCATGGAAGGGCCACGAATAGTTTTTGCCATTTTCGTTCCGCAGGTTCCAACCTGCTCCGAAGAGTCACGAGTCGGAGAATCAGGCGCTACTGCGTGAACTACATCTGTGCCAATGTCAACTTAACATCGATTCCGAGAATCAAACTGCAATACGTGCTTGCATGAGCTGCCATGAAACACTAGACGTAATTCGTGCCTGTTGTCCGGCAGAAGAAACGCCTGCGGTAGGTGGTGCGGGGAGGACTTATTAATCAATAGAAGACCACAACCCACAAACAACACGCTGATCTTAGAAGGACTATTCCGACGGAGGGGGCTCTGAAGATGCAACAAAAACTGAGCACTTGCATGAGAGGCCTCATGCCTTGAAGCACTGCGAAAGGAATCGGAAACGAAAATCTTACGCAACATCTTTGACGTCCCGCTGCTGCGTCGATGCCTGTCGGTGGGACTCCAAGGACTCCAAGAGACATCGGAACACTGAACAATGCCAGCTGTCGATCAGGAGAAACACACACACACACACACGCACACACACGCGTAGCCAGCCCTGATTCAATGAAGGACACAATTATTATGTTGCTGGCTTCATGGCTGAACATGATGCAGCAACATCAATTACGACCCCACAAAGGGGACTTTAGTCTAATCACAGTTCGGGTATACCACACACGTTCGGCTACGGCAACCTCGCCCTCTGTAACGCTGCAGGTGGACAGTGTCCAGACGCGGGACGACAGTGGCTGAGTGCGCTGCATTGGGGTCCTCACTGGGCAAATAGCGAACGGCTCCAGGTCCGGCCTTGCGCAAACGCGCGTGGCTTGCATGAACACATTAGCATCCCCCGTTCCTGTAACTAGAACCCTGACCAAGCACCGGACTCGTGCCACCAACTCTTTCCGTCGGCTCCGTGCTAAGATCGCTTCAATGGAATTGTCGGCCTGCAGCCGGAAACCATCAGGCCGGGCTTCAAGCTTGCACTTGCAAGCCATCGTCCAGCATGCCCGTCCTCCAGCTCATCTGGTGCCCCACGAGTTGCGATCTCGGCACCATCCACCACGGCCGGTTGGTGGCCGGCCTGCACTAGTGCACCGGATTTCAGTTGTGGAACTAACGATACGACCCATGCCGACATGACATGATCTGATCTCAATGATGTGACATGTCTTCATGCAGCATAAATGGGCGTGAGTTTAGGAACGTGCAGGTTTTGAACTAGCCTTCTGTTTGGCCCCTCATCTGACATAAGGCTCGCTGCAACAAACCACACAGGCAACTCAAATCGGTCACACACAACGATTCTGACATGGTAGGGGCGCAACACGACGTTTTTTGTGGGATTGCCTGCACGACCGTGCCGCCCCTTCCGGTCTCCACCCTCTTCATGTCACCCACCCGTTTTTTCTGCGTGATGTCAGGAAACCAACACCAAGGTGGTTGACCTCGACAAACCACCACTCGCCACTTGAGACCCGGAAGGGGGTGACGAAAGAATTTCTAAGGAGCATACAGAAGAAAACGAACGGGGTCATACACAACCCTCGCGCACTCCAAGCCCTAGACCCTGTACCTCAAAATCGCTGAAAAAGACAACGAACGGTGTCATACTCAGTTGTTTCAGTTTCCAAGGGGCATACAGAAGAAAACGAACGGGGTCATGCACAACCCTTGCGCACTCAAAGCCCTAGACCCTGTATCTTAAAATCGGTGAAAAAGACGACGAATGGTGTCATACACAGTTGTTTCAGTTTCCAAGGAGCACACAGAAGAAAACGAACGGGGTCATACACAACCCTTGCGCACTCAAAGCCCCGGACCCTGTATCTTAAAATCTCAGTTGTTTCAGTTTCCAAGGAGCATACAGAAGCAAACGAACGGGGTCATACACAACCCTTGCGCACTCAAAGCCCTAGACCCTGTATCGTAAAATCGCTGAAAAAGACCACGAATGATGTCATACACAGTTGTTTCAGTTTCCAAGGAGCATACAGAAGAAAACGAACGGGGGCATGCACAACGGTGTCATACATAGTTGTTTCAGTTTCCAGGGAGCATACAGAAGAAAACGAACGGGGTCATACACAACCCTTGCGCACTCAAAGCCCTAGACCCTGTATCTTAAAATCGCTGAAAAAGACAACGAACGGTGTCATACACAGTTGTTTCAGGTTGTTTCAGTTTCCAAGGAGCATACAGAAGAAAACGAACGGGGTCATACACAACCCTTGCGCACTCAAAGCCCTAGACCCTGTATCTTAAAATCGCTGAAAAAGACAACGAACGGTGTCATACTCAGTTGTTTCAGTTTCCAAGGAGCATACAGAAGAGAACGAACGGGGTCATACACAACCCTTGCGCACTCAAAGCCCTAGACCCTGTATCTTAAAATCGCTGAAAAAGACAACGCATGGTGTCATACACAGTTGTTTCAGTTTCCAAGGAACATACAGAAGAAAACGAACGGGGGCATACACAACCCTTGCGCACTCAAAGCCCTAGACCCTGTACCTTAAAATCGCTGAAAGAGACAACGAATGGTGTCATACAGTTGTTTCAGGTTGTTCCAGTTTTCAGGGAGCATACAGAAGAAAACGAGCGGGGTCATACACAACCCTTGCGCACTCAAAGCCCTAGACCCTGTATCTTAAAATCGCTCAAAAAGACAACGAATGGTGTCACACACAGTTGTTACAGAAGAAAACGAACGGGGTCATACACAACCCTTGCGCACTTAAGATCGCTGAAAAAGACAACGAATGGTGTCATACACAGTTGTTTCAGTTTCCAAGGAGCATACAGAAGAAAGCGAACGGGGTCATACTCAACCCTTGCGCACTCAAAGCCCTAGACCGCCGTACACAGTTGTTTCAGTTTCCAAGGAGCATACAGAAGAAAACGAACGGGGTCATACACAACCCTTGCGCACTCAAAGCCCTAGACCCTGTATCTTAAAATCGCTGAAAAGACAACGCATGGTGTCATACACAGTTGTTTCAGTTTCCAGGGAGCATACGGAAGAAAACGAACGGGGTCATACACAACCCTTGCGCACTCAAAGCCCTAGACCCTGTATCTTAAAATCGCTGAAAAAGACAACGAATGGTGTCATACACATTTGTTTCAGGTTGTTTCAGTTTCCAAGGAGCATACAGAAGAAAACGAGCGGGGTCATACACAACCCTTGCGCACTCAAAGCCCTAGACCCTGTATCTTAAAATCGCTGAAAAAGACAACGAATGGTGTCATACACATTTGTTTCAGGTTGTTTCAGTTTCCAAGGAGCATACAGAAGAAAACGAGCGGGGTCATACACAACCCTTGCGCACTCAAAGCCCTAGACCCTGTATCTTACAATCGCTGAAAAAGACAACGAATAGTGTCATACACAGTTGTTTCAATTTCAACGATCACACAGAAGATGCTAGGCGTCTCAAAGAAGCTAAGCCAGCTAAGCGCATCATGAGCATCCTGGGATCCCAATTGGCGCCGCCAGGCGAGCATCATGAGAATCATGCGGGGCTCGCTTCTCCAGTGGAGTGGTCTAGGAACCCACCCGCTGGAGCCAAACTCTTTGGAGGCCCCCCCCCCCCCACACCCCCGAAGCCTTCTGGCAGAACAAGTTCTGACTTTTGAAACGAAAGGCTCCCTGGGGAGAGCTTTCGTGACTTATGAAAGCACCTTGAACATCTCGCCATCTGGAGCCGCAACAAGCAACCCTCACGCATGGATTGCCAAAACACTGCCATGAGCCGCATCCACCTCCACCCGTTTATTTTACAGGAACATCGACAGCATCCGATGCCCGATGCTTTGTGGACGGGGCGAATCAGAACGAGTCCCGCGAGCCTCGGCCCATCCGTGCGAAGATTGGAGATAATTGGTGCAGTGCCAAGCCAGTGATGTCATACCAGCCACATCGGAAACATGTGCTCCGCCCAATCCTTCATCCAAAAAGAACTCATCCAAGAATGCCCCGCAGGAAGCAAAATCCATCCTACGACGCGCAGTGTCTACAGCGAGAGCCGGCATGGCCCCTCAAAGCAGCCGATCAAGCTAGTGCGTGTCACCAGCGTGAACGTCGAGAACCACACCGGCGACTCGGACATAGAAACATGTACCATTGAGGGCAGACACTCCAGACTCTTGGGAATTTGCAAGCCAAGCGCACATGATCTCTGTATACTCTACACCAATCTAAGCACGGGGACAGTTAAAATCACACGTGAATACTGCATCGGGGTGAGAACAAAGCATGAGGAATCATCACCGGTTAGCTCTCTCGTTCTACGCAACAGCTGAACGGCACCCGGGACTGAGTGGCTCCCTGTGGTCCCGACCATTTGCACAGTTGCCATACTGGCAAGGAAAGCCGCGTCTGCAACCCCTTTCCCGTTTCATGCTGCCCAAGTGAGTTTCTGGGCCACGTCAACTTACGAGCAGCCATCTGTCAAGGGAAAAGCTTCGTCGAGACAAAAGCACAGCCCACCAGCATCAACAAGTCAGCATAATAGAGCTCCGCTGGTGCGTCATCGAAGAAGATGGACATCAGTCCGCGCTAGCACTCGGAGCAGCGTGCTGAGGCAGCTGCACACCGATTGTTGGAGATGCCTGGGGTCTTGCCCGTCCTCATGGATTGGAGGCAATCTCCAGCTTTATCCCCACCCAACCGTCTTTCGCATGTTGTGAACGGTTTTGACTCGAGCTTGGCAGAACGGGAAGACCCCGGGGCCCGGGGCCCGAGATCCACAGATAACGGGATATGCCGCTATTCCTTATCGGGCAAGTTTATCCGTTAACCCACACACATTTCATGAAAGGGTCATCCCAGCATGTACATCAAAATCTGCATCAAATGCGACACAAATTCACGAACAAACTGTGGATCGCGACTTTCTTTGAGAACAGTTCTGACGCGGCCCGACTAGCTCACAAGGCAAAACGATCATTCGATGTCTCTCACAAGGTAAGGGTCGTCAAACCCGGGGATGCTAAAATGCGTGAGCGTGTTCATTTCGCATGCCTGGAGCCCACATCAACAGGTGTAGACTGAGACCCTACAGTCAACGGCAAGTTCTGTGACTTGTGCAAAGCTGCCTCCTGTTGGAACCGCGACAATCTACAGAGAGCCACCACCACAAGATACTGTTCCGACGTCCAAGACGGTTGCGTTGAGAAACCCCCACACACCCCCACACTGAGTCGACACATCTCAAATCAAGAGGCGAAACAACACTTTCGACTGGTCCGGCATCGTGGTCCGTGCACAACAGAGCCCAAGGACTCAAGGGCCTCTGGAGTGCAGAACAACGATCATGAGAATCAGCATTGTTTCACCATGATGCACAAGAGTGCACCTGGTTGGACAGTGCGCTTGCCGCCCTGTACCTGCCGTACGCATGTTTGCACTACTGCCGTGCTTTTGCCAAGAATGGCATATTGCAGAAAAGCACCCTGCAAAATTGAAGCATCTTGGTGCGGTCGGCGAGCGGACCTGACAAACAATCAGTGAACAAGTTGATTTGCAATAAGCTTAGGGGCTTAGCCGAAACCACATAGGGGTGGACAATCCGCAAAGGCGATCTGCATGCTAGCATAAAGCGCTGCACCATCGTCGCCTGAGCTTGTCATGACTGCAATCAACAATCACAAAAGTGCACGCGATGACATTCAGGCCATGACATTGGGCGCTTTCTCTGTGACCACAAGTGCATGTTTACGTCATGTATGTTTTGTGCATGGTTCTTGGGTGCAGTTAGTGTTGTTTGTAGCTGGGATCAAAACATTACAACCGTGGCGGTCGTTCAGTGCAGCGGACTGTTTCCTAAAGTGTGTGTGTGCAGCAATGACACATGATCGACAGCAGTTCTTGAGCCATGTGCTGTGGCACCCGACATCACTCATCATTCTGAACGATAGAAGGTGCGGCTTCATAAGCTGAGTACACACCGGATCTTCCTCATCCTTATCCTAAGTCCACAAACCGCGAGTTTCAATCATGGCGCCACAAACTTCCACCCGAACGAACTCTTCACTGCTTCTGACGGTGTAACACATGCATAGTGACATAGCGTGCACATTAAATTATGCAGTTGCTTTCTCGTCAGGCTGTCTTCATGACCCGCCATTCTGTAAGGATCTAACAACTTGTGTTGCTTGTCATGGCTAGTCTCATGCACTCGTTCCGTTTCTTCAGGCTAAAACTCTGCTGAAGCTTGCAGTTTCAAGGAGGATTTCGGACTCTCAGTGATGGTCAATGTCGCTGGTGGCAGCCTACAAAGCACCTTTCACAACACGGAGCTACCAAAGTTCTTCTCCAGAGGCAGGAAACTGGCGGCTACTGTAGAGGATCTGCACGGTGCGTCTTATAGCCAGGCTCAGGAAGGTGCGACGGGAGTCCAAGCAACCACTCGGAGTTGAAAGTTCACCTGACGGACGTCCAAGCGCCATCCCCATGCTGTTGGGCTTGCAACGGCTTTGACAGGATCTGCACTACAATCCTCCCTTTTCACATCTTAGTCACAAGGGTGGCTTTTGCAGCTGGGAGCACGAGCGCGGCCTCCGAACTGAATAAACTCCACGGTCAGCTTCCGAACCGGCAACATGGCTGCATGCAAACCCGAGCAGATAGCTGCCATGTGCATGCAATCGTTGTCTGGAACGATACGCCAGCGACCACACCATGCAACTGTGGCAAGGTCAGCCACCACGGCTACAGCGCCTAAACCCAAACCGGGCGCCCCACGGGCTAGAGCCTAGAGCTACCTGCATTTCAAAACTCGGCAAGTGTCCTATTCTGGGAACTGCGGTTTCAGAGCTCAGGGCCGATGGCTTAAAACTTCCCGACCTTGCGATTTGACCGGCTGTTCAAGGAGAGTGCCACGCTTGCGGCAGATCTCTAACCATGAGCCATTGACAATGTCCAGCCTACACGACCAGAACTCGGACCAGAGGAGAGGGCCCGCAGAATCAACCGAGGAGTTAACACATTTAGCTTTCGGAACAGAGCTTCTGGAACTTGTCGTCACCTGCCCAGCCGGTTCTCTCAAAGCCGGGGTCGACTGGACCCGACCTTGGAGGCTCACTCCACGTGAAGCCATCGCCGGCAGACACTGGTATTCGATACATCGGCAGCGAGCTCTTTGGGCTTCGGATCGTGTGAAACGCGCGCGTTTTATCATCTAGTTGTATATGTTATTGTACATCTTAGTCGTATCGTCTCTACTGCCATTCCAAGATGTACAAAGACCTAGAACGCTCTCTAAACAGGCATCAGAAACCGCAATTACAAAACTAAAAAGCTAACGTGCTTACTCATTCCGATATCCTACACTGGTATGTCCTAAACTTTTCATCCGGAAACTCCTGTTGATAGTTTGAACTTTCGTTCGGCCTGGCGGAGAGCCCTGCCTCGATATTCACTGAATGTCTCCCCACACCACATCCGTCCCGGATTTCTGTACTACATAAGCCCGGCCAACGGGGGATCTTCTGTGGAAGGAACTGCTCAAAACGAAACTCGTGCCGATGACCCGAGCTTTTTCACTGCAGCTAAGAACGAAGCTCAGCTGAATCCGTAGTTGACACGCTCAACCTCAGCAGTCTTTAGGGTTTCCGAATTCGGCCGTAGGATTTAGGGTCATGATGAACGCTCAGAGTTTCGATTCTAAGCCTAAGCAGTTGGGCTTCGTGCTCCCAGGGCCTGCAAGGGTGTTGGGTTCCTGTTTGCACTCGGTCTGCCGATCTTTCGGACTCTCGCTGAGGGTGTAGGCTTCCAAACGCTACTGAGTGACACCGTCGCGGTCTCATCGCTCACCCGACGGCGGATGGGGTTGCGTTTAAGGGAAGGGTTCCTGACATGCCACACTATCGCAAATCTCGGCTCGGGCGGCAAGAAACCACTGCGCATGCTGCACGCACACACAGAACTCCTTCGAAGGGAGCCAGGGCAACAGACAAAGCATCGACGCCTGCTTCGCAAGAAAAAGCACCGTATGCAAAATGTTCAAAAAGGTCAATGTTCAAACAAAGTCAAGTGCTGGCATGCCTAGATCCCGCATAGTGCTGGTCAACGACAAAGCCAGTCCTAGCCCTTGAACCGCAAAGTGCCAAAGGCCCTAGCCACCAATCCAAGGAACGATTCTGGTCAGAAGCAGACCTTGCGACGATAGCAGACCTGACACCCGAAGCCTCAACCTTGGCCCGTATTCATGAAGCTGCCGCTAGGAAAGGTAAAACCGCAACCACAAGTCAGGAAATGCCTTTCTGTAGGCACCACTCCGCAAAGGCCAACAATTCGGCACAGCAGCCAAGATTTGCAGCCCTGCCGGGCTGCGGAATGACTGCTTTATACACTCAACTTCCGTACTCTTAATGTTCTATGTTGAGACGATGCTGTCAGCTACCCCGGGGGTCTCTGGCGCGATATGTGAAGAAAGAAGGCCGGATAGTTGAGGTTCTATGGGCTTGAATTCTCAGGGTATGAGGCTGCCGCATCCCGCGGATACCATTGGCCCATGGGCGGCGTCTGGTCTGTCGCATGGCCTGTGTCCGGACAAACCAGCTGAGGGGTAGAAGCCTACAGAGCGCCTCTCAGCTTAGGCGACAGGGCTTCAGGTGTTCAGCACTCACAACAAGGCACGGCAGCGCTTTCGGGCTTAATTACAGTGGTTCAGTTCAGGTAGGTTGCATGGGCTTAAGCAGCAATCTAACTCAAAACCCCTAAACTAATCCCTCAGCCGTAAACCCCAAAACTAGCCAGCATAATGGTCGCCCGACGGGCAAGACTAGTCGAACTGTCCTTCGTCGGGCGAGTGAGTGAGTGAGATGTCCCTAACAGTTCAGCAGTGAAACGGTTGCTGTTGATAGCTCCGGCTTGGGACTGACAGCCAACCTACTGCAGGGCTAGATGATTAGGTATGGATGTCTGGTCCGCAGCTGGCGTCTTCCAATCCGGGATTCGGATCTCACACTTGGACAGTCCAAGCGTGGCATGTGACGATGACGAGTCTGATATAAAACCGCAAGTACACGGCTGACTTGAGAGGCAATCCTGAAAGACGGCTTCCTCCCATCCAGAGTCCCCAGCCTGCTGAACGCCTAGCTTTGGCAACAGGGGGGACACTATGGCAGCTACTTCCTACTTAAGGGGGTCAGAGAAAATCAGGCCCGCCGCCAGAAGCGACGCGTACAATCTTCGCGATTGCTTATGGGGACGCTCGCCGAAACCACTGACTTAAAAGTCACACGCTATAAGACCAGGTTCTAGCAATGTTCCGTGCATGAAACGGCGGAACACATGATAAGGGAGCAAGTACCTTTGGCCCACGACAACAGCTTCCGCCATTACCTTCATGGCATAGCACCCTATCCCAGACCATCCAAGACCATGATCGAGTGATACACATAACAGGGCAGGATCGGAGCATGCACCACATCTAATTACATGTGCGATCCGGGACTGAGGTCTGCAAGCGATGCGAGCTCCCTACATATCGTGGTGCTGTGATGCAGCGCATGCGACGAAACCCTGGGGTTTGCCATTGTAAAAAACACCACTCCAGCAAGTCTCAATCAGCTCCAAATCCGGCGACCTGCTGCTGACCGGCTCCGGCCACCGTAGCTGGGAAAGGAGGTGCAACACAGCAAAACTACGGGGCTGAAGAGACACAGACTAACACCCGTACTTTGTGCAGCTGGTCCGAGACATGCCCCCTGCCAAGGTATGCCGTGGACACGAGAAGTTGTCAAGATCTATCGTCTATCGTTACTTCAGCATGTCTGGTCGTTATGATTCGTTCCAGACATTCGCTTGAAAACATGAGGCGAAACGACACACACACAAGCAAATTCACAACACATGTTGGTTGACATGTCGGGCTTTCCGGAGGAATTAGTCACGGCGTGCTACTGGTGTGCACGGCATATGTTGCTCTTCTGGGCAACTTCAATCGTACGTAGGATTTGACCGGGCCTACTCGTTGGTCCATCAGGAAAGCCTGCCGAAGCGAAAGTGGGCGGATTGGCAATCCCGAAGGTAGTGTCCAGAAGCCAGTCTGTCCGCGGCTTTTGAACTTAACCAGAGGTTCTATGTTGCGATGACACAACGATAACGTGCAGAACCTGTCTTGGACTTGCACGCTGGACTCAAATGCCCCAAGTGGCATCAACGAATCTATTGAACAAACTGACGTTGGCAACATGCTGGATTTTACTAGCGCCGTGCACACACAACGCCGACTGCTTTTGCCTGGTTCTTGACAACATGTCGTCGTGTAACCCTTGCACATTTCATGAGCTTAAGCCAGCTCAAGCTCGCCTCTGGGTTGCCAGACTTTTTTCCCAACCCCTGCGCGCTGGCGTGTCCGCTGCCCTTTCAAACCGAAGGCACGACCACGGCAACCTGCAGGAAGGCAGTGTAGAGTTGAGGCTTCAGCGCACTGCACAAAGTAAGAACCCAACCCCACTGGAATCCGCCACCAGCCCAAACCTGCCTCCTCTCCCCCACAGCTGCCTTGCTTCGAACCATATCCGATTCCAAGGTCATCTAAAACTTGGCTCAGGGATCCCCGAAGCGAAACCAGTCTAAAATCGCAGCCTCCCAACCCTGCGCCGGGCTTGGAGTTCAGGTTTACACGTCGAAGCCCCAGATGCTAAAACATCCCAATACCCACATCCCAAAACGCAACGTAAAAATCCAACCATTCTCACGCCAAGCACCTACACCAGCGATCCCCAAAATCTTCAAAAACTACAACGAAAACCCTAAACCCTAATCGAAAAGCCCTGGACCCTGAACCCTGAAGGAAAATCTGGCTACCTCCCCCATCCGTGCTTGCCTCGTGCCATGGCAGCGCCTAGCTGGGCTCAGGATGTTTAAACGCTCAAGCTTGTGTCTCCGAGCTACTGCAGATCGGAGAAACGAAGACTCGGGATATTTCAGTTTTGCCTTCGGGCTACTTGTAGGATTGTAGGATGTCGCGACCCCAACGTGAAAGTGCGTCGTCCCAGAGTGCCAACAGCATCAGCCACCTTACTGCCTTTAGCTGGAAACCCGGCGGCCCTGAAAGATCCTATGGGTTTCTTGAAGCTCACATCATCAAGACTCTCTCAGCCGTGGAAATGGCCTCAACAAGGCAACGACTGCCTCGTATGATCTCTTAGGCACATGCCATAGTTCAACATCCATAAGCCTTCAAACCAAAGGGTCCCAAGGCCCCAATACCCGTTGAACCGGCAACATTGGGGAGACGGGCTCAGCCAGGAGCAATGCGCAACTGCTGAGGCCCTAAGGCAGCTGCGTGCTATCGTGATTGCAGCCCAATACTCGATGTCTCCCAAGTCTTCTTGGGAGACGCGTGCTGAAGTCGGCCAACACCACAGAACACTCGCACTGTTTCGTAAAAATGCCACATAACGAGGATGCCCTGGGTCTTTTTTCAACATCCCATTTGTGGTTCCTGGTTGTTCCGATTATGGCTTTTGCTGCGATCATATTTTACAGCTGTCACAAGCTGGAGCGGCATTGTCATCGCCAGGATGTTCGAGGTGGGTAACAGTCGCCCTGCTGTTGCCTTTTACAAGTCGGAGAAAAAGAATCGATGGACGAACACATGGTGCGTATCAGGCCTAGGTGAGAGGCAATTCTTACAAGAATCACTCAGTGCTACTACTGCGCGTTATTCACGTAATGTTTCTTGTCCTGCTCGCTATGGCGACAGTGCTGCATCGGATCCTGGTGATACAATATCTTACAATCATCATGGACTTACATCGTGCTCACTGTCAGCTAGCCACTATGTAAGATAAACAATGCCGCTATGTCGTCACACCGGGTCTGAACACACATACATCTGCCATCACCAGTAATGAGCACATTCGTCAGCCTTTCTCGTTCACATCACATGCATATATACCCTTCCTGTTATGTTTATTGTTCTGCCTTGCAGCTAGCCCGATAATCTTTTCAAGTCACGTAGCGGACATAGCGACGGACGAGGGCTTCACGTAAAGACTCAGACGAGTGCCAGTCTACGAACAGGATGCTGACCCTGCCCATGAGCACGCGTTGCAATGACGCCGAGTGTGCCCCCGGATCTCGCTGTTGCAGAGCCTGAATGATCTTCTCACGGAGATGATGTCTCTGCAATCTCGTGACGTGTTGCCATGCTTGTCCACTCTTCATCACCGGAAGGAGCAGCACGTGGGAACTCTCACATGGCAGGTGTATGACTTTTCCCTCCTTCCTTTCATTGTGTCACATGTGCCTCCCTTGTATCGATGTAAGCAGCACCTTGGCTTTTGCGCGGAAAAGGATATCTCATTGAAGGCCAGAACATGCGATTGCGGCTTTGACAATCGCCACTCACCACCACCGCTGCCATTGCCACCATTAAAACGGCGACGACGACGACGACGACGGCGACGTCACTGAAGAAAGCGACGGCGACCCCTCCTCGCGCCCTCCTCGCTCATCCTTGAACTCCTTGAGCCTATCACTGCCTCCGCAAGCTCCTCGCTTCTCAGGGCCGAAGGCGAGCAACGTCTCATCACCGAGACCCTCTTTCGTGACCCAAGGCATGGATTGAAGCCCGCTTACCATGACAACATGCTCCCGTCTCTGTGTGTGCCGGCAACACAATCAAAGCAAGCATAAACCAATGCACTTGATATGCATCCAAACCCTTGCAAAAACAGGTTGAAGCACAAACTGCAGACAACCTCAACCTGAGCCTTTGCACAGCGAGATGCGAGAAAAGTCGAAGATGATCACTGCATTGCCAGCTTTAAGTTGAACTTAGGACTGGAAGGCTGCGGACATTCTGCTGATGATCGTCCCAACGCATCCCCTTTGCTGCAATACGTGCGACAATGCTCATCACGCACGATGGAAGCTTTTGGTCAGAAACTGGCGAGGGTTCGGAGATCATCGGAGATCAGGGTTTGGAGCCTTAGGGTTCTCGCCCCTTCGGCCCTTGAACCCCAAAAGGCAAAACACTAAACACCACACCCCGAGAACCCCAAGAACCCTGAACCCAACCAATCTTAAGCTCCCAACCTCGTCGAAGCTCCGCGAAGGAGGCTCCCACCTGTGCTGCACGCCACACCCACTCGATAAAAGCAGTGAGTGGCATGAGGAGATCCATGGTATCAAGGCGCTCTGGGGCAGATGGGGTCTTGGAGGTTTTCGGTCAGGGTATTTGGGTCCGAATTGAAGCGAGAATACCACGAAGCAGTAAGCAGGGCATAGAAAAGGTATAGAAGTGGGATGTGTTTTTAGCACTCGCGCTCGACAGCGTCAGGCGAGGTTCAGGGCGACGAAAGCACTCACTACATGACCAAAGGCATTAGCCTTGCCAGCTTACATTAACATGATGACTCCAGCGCAATCGGAATCACTCCAGTTCACCACTCAGCATAATGTATACATACCTCTATTCTATGTCGCGAAGTCGCGAAGATCAGGGGTATCTGGGCCGCCGGCCCAAAGCCAGGCGGGGGTGCCCTTAGAGCAAGCACCCGCGGAAAAAAAAGTATAGGACCGGCTAAACCCACATGACACTTGACTCTCGTGTAACTACCAAATGAGTTCAGAGCAAAGTAGTTCTGATACGCGTGCTTGCGTGTGTAGGTGTGTGCCATTTTGGTGATGGTGCATGTACGTGCGCGAAGTCGAACGTGCACGGGCGTGTGCGTTGCGTGTGTTGCGCGTTGTCTGAACTAGCTCTCACTCTAGCTAGCTCGAGCTAGCCAGCTCCAGCTCCAGCTCGATAGATCGATAGCTGCAGCGATTGGTGGCGCGGGGCCTCTTTCGGAGGCGCCCCAGAGGACTGCGTTTAGTAGTGCGTTTAGTGGCGTCGGAGAGGGGGACCTTATCGCGCGCGCGCCGCATCCAACAGAGCGGAGACTGCATTTTAGTGGCGCGGGGCCTCTTCCGGAGGCGCCCGAGAGTGCATGTGGGCGAAGTGTGTGACTGAGAGCTTGTCTAAGTCTAAGTGTGTATAAGTGCGCAAGTGAGGCAAGTGAGTGTGTAAACTAGACTCCTAGACAGTCATGGATGGAGGATGGCGGATGGCAGGAGGGACGGGAGGGCGGGCGGAAGGACAGGCGCAAGGACAGGCGGAAGGCGGAGGGCAGCGTAAAAGTTAAAATTTAAGCTAAAACCCCACACAGTGATGTGGTGAAATAAAACTCTCCCACAGGCACTGCTCTGAGCACCCTCGCATCAAACTGTAATCCCAAGCTCTGGCGAACTCTTGCATTCATGATGTTGGTACTTAACTATAGCATGTACGTTCGTCTCTCCGAGGGGCGTGTACAGCTCGTCGTCGGAGCTCACTGTCAACGGCCTCATTTTCTGCCCGAAAGTCAACAGCATGTTCAAAAGAGACCAAATTTGCGGGCAGTCATCATGCAGGTCGAATTCCACAAGGGGATTTCTTCTGGACCATGACAGTCCCTAGTGTCAACACAGCTGTGTCTGGCCCTGTGTGCCCCTCTGATGGCGCCCGCACTTTAGTCGTTGACCTCGCATTTGGCTCAAGTACTTGGGTCTGCCTCCCTGGGTGTACGTTGTCAGCTGTTGATGCTTGTGCTGATGTATCAAGCGCCGCTGCCTCCGCGATGGGCCCTAGTGACACTTCACCCGTGTCTGCAAATGCCCTGGCGTTACCGTCTGCTTGTGAGCGGCCGCGCAGCAACACCTTCTTCTCTGCTGCGCCGCCCCTGCAAAATCATGATGCCACCAACTCTTTTGTATATTGCCCGATTTTGTTGCACGCGGCAGGTTTGTTGTCTCCAGAAGTTGTGTCAAGTTGGTCTTCTGCCATCCCTTGGTTCGACCGTTTGTGCTTGCACATTTCACAACAACTGCATGATGCCGGACATTTTGCCCAGGCATATGCTGAACTTCTGGAGCTTTCCAGAAACTGCAACCAGGATGAGGCGCGTGCAGTGTCCGAACTGCAACGGTTAGTAGGTCGGTGCCCTCCCGGGGCTAGGATTGGGGTTCGTTTGTTCCTTTCCCTTGTAGTTGACCAGTCGGGACATGTTCCGAACCTGCTGCAGGATCTGACCTTGCAGGTCTTTGCAGGCTTGCCGCTTGCTTCTGAACTTGATCTAGCTGTCACCGTATTCCGTGACCAAGGCCGTTGGCCTGAAAACTTGCAGCATTTGCCTGTGGATCCTGCACCTGTAGATAGACCTGTTACGCATTATCCCGTGACGGATGTCGCACCGGTGAGTGCTTGCCCTGGCACATTGGCAAATCATGGCCATGCAACCATGCCCACCCGGGCGCATGGACATACTCACGATGCCCATACCAATCAGCAATCTGACTCCACCGTTGCCCTTTTCCCGACGCATTTACATCAACACCCTTGTGAACGACGTAGAAGTGCTGCGTGCGGCACACGACGCCGATGTAGAATTTGCAATGCCAGTATACCGCATCGTTCACCGTACTTTCATTGCAGCCAGAACTGTCGGTTTACCGTGTGTACTGCGTGCTTTCGCCCATCCACGCGGTGTGCGGCTAGTAGTGATGCCCGTCAGCGTGCTACGAGTGAACCACCGCAAGTGCAAACTATTGCCGATGCCGGCTCTTCGGTAGCCCCCGGTGTATATGGTCAAACACATCTGACACGATACTCCGATTTGTCGCTTGAAGCATTCATTGATAAGGTTAACAGCCTTATAAGTGAAGGACGTTTCGCAGGAATAGGTGTACCGCAGGTCCGTGTAGAAGGGACAACAGCTTGGGGAGCTTGGCTTCGCATCAATCATCGTCATAGCGCCTTTGGCCGCCGCCCCCAATTGCTTTGTGGAGTGTTATTCCACGCTGCCAACCGCAGGCTGACATTCCATGGCGACGCCTCATGCGCTACCCAACATGTATTACCTTTGTTTGAATCTTGGACAACGGAACAGATCACAGGGTTATCTATCGCACATCATCAAGCGACAGCTTTAGACGCAGTTTCACAACTTGATCCGGACTCCATAAGCTCACGGAACTCTGATGAAGATTGTGCGAATGGAGTCGATGAGCAGGTGGCAGATCCACGCCCTGTGCGCCCCGATGCAGCGTCAGAGCATGCTGCAACATCACCTCAAACATTGGCCATCCAAGAGTTGCAATCTCAAGTGGTACATTTGAGCACAATGCTCACAAAGGTCATGCAGTTCATTGATGAGCATCTTACGAACTCGAATGGTTTACCTAATGTCAATCCGCCATTTGTGCCCCCCCAGCCGGATCCTGCTCATGTGCCCCAGCACAGCCGCGCTACTGTGCCACCGCCGCCGCCACCTCCACCGCGGGCGCCCGTGTCCCATAGTTCGGTTAGCAGGCTTCCACCCCCACCTGCCCCGCCGCCACGGTTATATCAGCAACCGAGACCGCCGTTGAGCCGTGTCAGGCATTTGCCGCTGTCTTCGTTTTCTCGGCGACCTGCGCCTCATCATCCAAATGAAATGTTAACAAACACGTGCTGCAGCTGTGGTAACCCAGCCCCGCATCAGTGTGTCAACAGTCGTTGCTGGGCTTGTTGTTCTAGTGATGATTGCCCGTGTCATGCGTCTGGTGCATTGGGTCTTCCGTCGGGAGCCCCTCCACCACCGCCACCGCCCCCCCCCCCGCCAGCCAGGCATGGTTCGCCTAGCTTCAGTCATGCTCCAGGTCAGGCAAATCGACCAATTCTGCATCGCCGTCATCGTCCACCTGTGGCGGATGGCTCGTGCACATCGGCTGCGAGGGGCATCAGACCCCCACTCCAGCGTTCCCGGCATTCGGCAAACGGGCCGGGTGCTCGGTGGTAGGCGGCTCCGATGCGCCCAAAACTTTCCGCCTTATGTCTGTGAACTGCAATAGGTTGTGGTCCCGCTCTGGTCGGTTGTGCGCCTCATTCCACGGTTTTGCACGATTCCTTGCATCTCGTAATTGTACGGTGGCACTTGTTCAAGAGACGAACACGCCGGCCGCGCCATCGCTTCCTGATGACCAGGGTTTCACTTATGATGGTCCGGAAAACACTGCAGGTAGAGATGCTGCTTTTCTCGTTCACCATGATGCACGTGCTTCGTGCACACACATCCCACATGTCACCCATCCTGCTGATATTTGCTGGCGTCTATTCTCCCATGGCGAAACTTGTTCTGCCACGGCTGTTGCGTCCTTTTATGCCCCACATGTAGGCTGTCCGGAGGCTGAACGCCTTGCGTTCTGGCATCGTTTGTCAGACAGCATCGGAGAAGTGTTGCAAGCTTTACCAGGTGTTGATGTGATTTTAGCTGGTGATTCCAATTTATGGGTTCCCGGTTTGGTACAAGCATGTCCGCAACGACCAGCCGATCGCAGCTGCCTCGTGAGCTTGCGTTTGATTTTGCAAACGTACGGCCTTGAAATTTGCAACCCCCTCGATTCACCTACCCATTCACGTGGGGCTGCCTTGGATCTTGTCATCGCATCCCCAGGTGTGGTTGACACGGTCTCTGTACATCATCGGGCTTGCAACTGCTCTTCTGCGGGTTTATGCTGTCCTGTGCTTTCAAGTGACCATTTTGCTGTAGAAATTGGCGTTCATAAGCGCTTGGTCCAGACAGTGCTCACGCCCTCAACTCCAACAGTGCATGTCCGTGACTGGGCCAAGCTGATTCAGGCTCAGATGCAGGATGTGCAACGTTGGTCCTCGCATGTACAAGCGTATATATCAGACCTGGCACGCCAAGCCCCCACCGATAAACGATTGGTTTTGGATAGCTTGTACGACGATTTCCTAGAAATATTATGGAATGCGGATCCGAAGTTGTACCGATGTTCACGTGAGGGCACTCGGAAACAACCGACTTGGTGGAATGATGCGTGTTTTGATGCGATGCTTGCTAGGAATGCGGCATGGCGCCGTCGTAACTGTAGCGCTGAGTTACTTTATGCATTTCGTGCTGCGCGCAACCGTTTCCACCGCACTGTTCGTGCCGCTAAAATCCAGTATTGGTCATCTTGGCTCCATCGCGTTGAGCATACACAATCGACTTGTCCTCGTGCGGCTGCCCGCATGGTCCGGCGCCGTTTCCGCTGCAATGCTTGCCGCATTGCACCCCGGTTGTCACCTGACAGAATGACGCACCCGTCGCAGCAATCTGAGTGCATGCACCAATGGCGTGAGCATTTTCGTGATGCTGCATCTTTGCATTCTGATGCTTTTGATGTTCGGCATTTTCGTCGTGTCAACAGGCGGGTCGATCGTGTTCGTGCAACACGGGATGCACAACACCCTCTCGACCCTTCCGTTGGTGACAGTAGCTCTGTCCCCTTCACTTTGGCTGAACTCAGGTCTGCATTGCAACACTGCACGTTGGACAAAGCCCCAGGTTGCGATAAGATCCCATACAGAGCACTATGTGTCGACATTTCGTGGTGGCAGCATGCCGTTCTCAATTTTCTTGAGCTATGCAGGTTATATGGTTGCGTGCCGTCCATTTGGAAGCACGGGGTGGTAGTCCCAATGGCCAAAAACATCAGTGCCACTGAGCGTAATGATTATCGGCCCATAACTTTGACTTCATGCTTTGCAAAAACGTTGGAAAGGATGGTTTTAGACCGCATTAGACCGGCAGTAGACTTGCAGCTCGACCCCTCCCAAGCAGGATTTCGCTGGGGATCTGATGTCCAATTCTATACGTTGTGGGAGACGCTTCGATTGCGCAAAAACTCCCGAACTTTCTGCGCCTTTCTTGACCTCCGGAAAGCTTTCGATGTAGCTTGGCGCGATGGTGCACTTCTAAAATTGTATAGGGCGGGCATCCCCATTCACTTATGGCATTTGGTGGACGATTTGGTGAGTGACCGAACCGCTGCAGTACGTATCGGATCATGTGCTTCGGAGTCGTGGGATGTGGAAAGTGGGGTAGGGCAAGGTGCTGTTTTGAGTGGTTTCCTCTTCAATTTACTCATCAACGGGCTTGCCGCCGCCATTAAGCGTGCTTGTAGGGGTGTGTCATGCGGCCCTGACCGCCGGGCACCGCGCCTACAGGTTTTGTTATATGCCGATGACATCGTCATTTTAAGTGATAGCCCTGCTGACCTGCAACGGGGACTTGATGCAGCTCGGGATTGGGCCAATGCCTGGAGGTTCCACTTCAGCATTGGTCCTAACAAATCCGCCTTTATGGTGTTTGGGCGACGCCGTGCTGGTACACAGCACGTCCGCTTCCATGTTGGTGAGCATGTCCTTCCACGTGTCAGTACCTACACTTACTTAGGTATCACTCTCCATGAACGCTTGGGGTGGACACAACACATCGATGAACTTTTATGCCGGGGTGAGCGTAAACTTGCTGCCTGTGTTTCATGGACACAGTCAACCACTTTGCCACTTTTCTTCGTGGAGCGCATTTTCCATTCCTACGTGCGACCGTCTGCTTGTTTCGGGTTGGAGTTTGTACCGCAAGGTGCTCAAATTCGCCGGTTTCAAGCTCGCTTAATAAAATGGGGTCGACGGTTGCTTACTTGGCCGCATGGCAGCCCTCGTGTTGCTGTCCAGGGCCAACTTGGTTGGCATGATGCCGACACCTTGCGCCTCTCTCAAGCAGCAGGCCTTTGCGCACATTTACTCTGCCTTCCTCCTCATTGCTTTGCTGCGCAGCTCGCACAATTTGCATTGAACCAGCCTCTATCGTGGGTCCGTGAAGTATTGGGCGAGCTCTCCTTGCTCGGAGTCCCGCCTCCGCATGCTTACGGTATCCACTTTGGTAGCCCTGCAACTTCGATTAAGCCCTGGCTTCGCACCGTGAAAACGTTGTTAACGCGGCACGCCGACCGGCATTATGCTTCTTTGCTTCAAGAATGCAGCTCCTTCCAGCAGTATGCCTGTTGGCAACCCAGGCCCGCCTTGCACCGCGCTGTCTATGGACCCGCAGTTGCAACACATCGAGCGCGATATTGGGGATTGGCACGCTGCGGCCATCACCCTTTTGCTGATGGCCGTGCAGCCAGACATCGGGCACTTAGTGCTTCCTTGATCAATTCCCCTTGCCGTTTCTGTGCCCGCAGCGTTGACTCCTTGGCGCATGCTTTGTTTGACTGCCCTGCACACAATGTTTTGCGACAAAGGTGGGCCAGCCGGTCTCGACATGCATTATCTTTGCACGTCTTATTCTCCACAGATGGAAATGTCAACACATTCCGTGACATCACGAACAACATTGATTTCGTTGCGGATGTGTGCATAGCCGCCGAAGCATGTGAGATGTGACAGCATACTTCTGAGCGCGAATTTTTGAACCCGGTTGGTACATACCGGTTCCGTTGATATGATGTGCAACATGCTTGGTTCCGAACTCAGTGATTTGGTGTTAAACTGTTAATGTGTTGTTCATAGCATGCCTGGTTCCAGACTTTGTTTTGGGTGTTGGTTTGTTTGTTTGGTTGTTCTTGGCTTGTTCGTGGTGGTTGACGAACCAGCATGCTTGTCGTAGTTGCTCTCTGACCGTGACCCACGGTCGTTTCCGGACACGCCTCTCTTTCTATATTTGGAGGTTGCATATACTTTGAGAAAAGGACTGTAAGAGGACATCTTACGACTTGGGGCCTGGAGAGCGGGCCCCTGTTTTCCTGCAGCTTTATGTTGCTGCGACCGCGAGGCCGACAGGATGCCATTACTTACCTTTGGTTGGTAGGGAATGGAGGAATGGGGACGAGGGGCTCAGCGAGCTAAGGCAGCGGCGGGCAATCACGTTCGCAGCCCAGACTTCGACCTGCGCTATGTCCGCTATGTTGAAGGTTCAGCAAGTACAGGGCCATCCGTGCACATTGGAGCCCTTGGCGTTCATTGAATCTTTTCCAGCTGCCTGGATGGTTTGGAGGAAAGCGGAGGAAACGCCTGCAGTGTGTCAGCCATTAGTATCCAGACACTAAGATTCTCGGCCCATGAGACTATGAGGCATGTGCAGATGAAAAGGTCTGCGGCTGTCTTTTCCAAATTCGAGATGTGGCACGTTTTTGTCATCTAATTCACTTGAAGACTTTAGCATTGTAGGATGTGCAAGGCTCGCAGCCCCAGACTTTTAGTTCGAGAAGAGGGCTGACAGTGACGTCAGCCAGTCCTGAACAGCCATCAGCTACCACTGCAGGAATTGCGCGCGGTAAGGTGATCAACTAGACAGACAGTGACCTCAAGGATACGAACACCCTGGCTGCGAAGCTGCGGAAATGAGATGATATTGCTGCAAAACCAAGAGCCACGAAAACGCTTCGAAAACAGAAAGGCCACGATTTCGCCAAAGACCTCGCAGTCCAAAATGAAACCCAGGCCGTACAGGGACATGGACTTACTCCCCTCCACTGTGTGGATTGCCATTTGCAGCTCGCGCCTCGCTCGGTGGAGCTTGGAACGGCCTGCAAGCTTTCAGAAGAGGAGGGCTCCATGGGGGTGTAGAAAC
This sequence comes from Symbiodinium sp. CCMP2592, assembly GCA_905221615.1. Taxonomy (NCBI): domain Eukaryota; class Dinophyceae; order Suessiales; family Symbiodiniaceae; genus Symbiodinium; species Symbiodinium sp. CCMP2592. Next base: position 109,090 of record CAJNDT010000204.1, on the reverse strand, counting down.
TGTACTCCGCAAACAAACGAAACGAAGACCGGCGTCCAAGGTACTGCAAAGCAGAGTTCATGCCGGGCAAAATCCTCATCAGCGCATACTGAGCTTGTTTGTGCCCCTGTCCATCCCTGAAATGTTATGCTGGAAATAATTTCGAACGTTATATGTCAAACGCTGACCACGCCGTGTTGGGAATCTAGCAGCAGCTTGGATATGTGAAGGCGGGTAGCTGATCTGAAGTTGCAACTGGATCCCTCAACCACACCCAAAGCGTGTCTCTCAGGCTGCGTGTAGGTAGCGAAGGAGCCGGGCTGCATCGGGTCTGGTTGAGGCTGTACATATTTTATATGTGTGTATATGTATATGTATACATATATACACATATATATGCATACTAATTTTCGCTTATTCTCACACACACACACACACACACTAACACTAACACTAACACTATAGGTCTACGTACACTAACTTAACCGTACATACACGTATGACAGGTTTGAAAGGCTTCCCCGACACACATATCAGCCAAGGTTGATCCCTGCGTCATCGTCGTGCTCTCAAGACGAGACATGCTGCATCCCTCCAAGCCTGAATGAGACTGGGACACTCCTGAAATTGATCCTGGAGGAAATTGCAGAAGTGCTCAAAGGCAACGCGGCATTACGCCCCGCCCCGACACTCACATTGACACATGCTGACACGCTGCGTATTGCAGCGATTACAACTGCAAATCACAGTCTAATCCGATTCTGGGCCTGATGAGCTCAGATCCGCTCCAGCCTGAGGCGATCGACGGAGGGAGCCCCCAGATGTAAGCACGGGTTGCTGTTGCCAGTCGACCCAACTGAATAAGGATAAATCTTGACACTGCTTTCCGCGAAAGAACAAGACTAACCGTACGAACGAGGTTTTTATCCTTCCATGCTCAACCCATGCAAACCTTTCACGAAGGCTCGGGCATCTCCGCAAAATGCTTCAAGAAGTTCGGAGCGCTGCAGAAGAGCCTGCCGCATTCTGAGCTTCAAGACAAGACATTCGGCCGACCACCTTCATGGACAAGCAATTTCAATGTACCCCAAATCTACAAAATGTAGCAATGTACCAAACATCTACAAAGAGTGGTGATGTAGCCAGGGTAACAGATATGGTCCTGCCTCCGGCCCAGCGCACAAGCCAGGCGGCCTTAGAGCAGGATGTATAGTATACTGCTCAAAATTGAAGCTCGGATGTTCAGTTCAGCATGAACCGCGGAAGCTGACGACAACGAATCACACGTGACTGCATGCAGAGTCTGTGCGCGAAGCGAACGATGAGGGAGGGAGAAAGACAATGCGAGGGAGAGAGGGAGAGGGAGAGAGAGAGAGAGAGAGAGAGAGAGAGAGCGAGAGAGAGAGAGAGAGCGAGCGAGAGAGCAAGAGCGAGAGCGAGAGCGAGAGCGAGAGCGAGAGCGAGAGCGAGCGAGTGTGTGTGAAACAACACCCCGCAACACCGAATAGCATGGCGAAACACTGAGTGTGCTGTATGCTTGTCTGTACAGCTCTTCTGCACATCGGTGACCAGTGTGCAAAACTACTTACATATACATAAAAAATTAAGGTATGTATATACATATGTATATACATATTAATTTAACACATGTGTATATATGTATGGACTGCATGAAGAAGCTTTCGATGATATGTCCGAAGCCATTCAGTGAGTATGGCACAGAGACTCTTCACGAAAGCCGACAAGATCCTGTGTATGGAAAGCTGGAAACTTTACGACCTCTGCCGGTGGCATTATCTGGGCCCCCGGCCCAGCGCAGAAGCCAGGCGGCCACGGACTCGGACGGCAGGGATACTTTGGTCTATGAGTGTCTGTGTAAACCTGGTGGCATTTAGTATGCCTACGGTATCTACCTACAAATATATTTATATTTATATATATATATATATACATGGTAACCCCCCCCCCCCCCCAGGACCAACCTCGACCGTTGTCCTGCTCATTACTGTCTTCACAGCGTCATGGATAAGAGCCGAAACCACTGTAAATACCGATGGTGTTTGTGTTCACGTACAAAGTTTGCACTCTCGACGCCTCTTGACAGACTGGTAAAAAACAGGGTTCAGTTTTATGGACACCATTTACACTCTCGGCGCGTCTTGTCGGAGTGGTAAAAGACAGAGTCCCGTTTGTGTGCCCCATCCTTTATTAACTATCGTCATCTTGTCAAAGTCTTATTCTTAGTTTCAGTCTTAAAAATATTGTTAACAACGGTATTGACTTAATTTTGTTCTAAGTTTTAACCTTAGTATTGCTGTCATTATTGTGAGTAGTAACCTTAATATTTTTGCTAGCGTTAGCATTAGTATTAGATTTGTGTCATTACTAATTTTACGCCCAAAATGGTCGGTGCGCCCAGAACTCCTGTCACTCTCCTGTCGCACTCATCTGCAACATCACAGAGACGTCGCAGCAACAAGGGCTCTGCAGGGTTTCCCATCCAACCACTCCTCTCCTTTTAGGGTTTGAGGGTTTCCCACCCACCCACTCCTTTTAGGGTTTGAGGGTTTCCCACACACCCACTCCTCTCCTTTTAAGGTTTCAGGGCTTGCGACCCGCCCACTCCTTTTCGGGTTTGAGGGTTTGCCATCCAACCACTCCTTTTAGGGTTTGAGGGTTTCCCACCCACCCACTCCTTTTAGGGTTTGAGGCTTTCCCACACACCCACTCCTCTCCTTTTAAGGTTTCAGGGCTTGCGACCCGCCCACTCCTTTTAGGGTTTGAGGGTTTGCCATCCAACCACTCCTTTTAGGGTTTGAGGGTTTCCCACCCACCCACTCGTTTTAGGGTTTGAGGGTTTCCCACACACCCACTCCTCTCCTTTTAGGGTTTCAGGGCTTGCGACCCGCCCACTCCTTTTAGGGTTTGAGGGTTTGCCATCCAACCACTCCTTTTAGGGTTTGAGGGTTTCCCACCCACCCACTCCTTTTAGGGTTTGAGGGTTTCCCACACACCCACTCCTCTCCTTTTAGGGTTTCAGGGCTTGCGACCCGCCCACTCCTTTTAGGGTTTGAGGGTTTGCCATCCAACCACTCCTTTTAGGGTTTGAGGGTTTCCCACCCACCCACTCCTTTTAAGGCTTCGCTGCTACTTCTGGCGTGAGTCGGACCTTTTGCTCCTCCGAACAATGTCAAAGTGCACACGCACAAGTCATCACTGGTGGACGGCGGGCGGTGAGGGCGGGCATACTTTGAGCCGCAGCCATACATTCGCCACTCAGCCTTATGTGTCAAGGCTTCGCTGCTACTTCTGGCGTGAGTCGGACCTTTTGCTCCTCCGAACAATGTCAAAGTGCACACGCACAAGTCATCACTCCCATCAAACCCGCGCATTGCAGGCTCAAAGCCGTCCAGCAGTGATCATCGAGAACCACAGTCGGGGTGAAATACCCCATGTCGTCAGGAGCTCCGCCTGGCGGAGAATATCAGGAAAGGTGCTCATTGCCAAGAGCACGGCGTGCTTAGTGTTGTCATTGAGGCTGGACATAAACAACACCGAAGACACTTCCTGTATGTAGATCTCCATCACTTTGGCGTTAATCCACCGCCCTCTGCGGCGGACTAACTCGCCATCTTCTGTCTGCTGCAGGAGCCAAGTAGCTCCCCCTGCCCTGAGAGAGCCCAAATCAAGCTTTTTGATTTTACTTCCGTCCAGGCGGTCAAGACGAAGAGCGGACAACAGCTTCGAAAAACGGTGCCTGAACGTACTCGGCGAGAAAGCCCAAAGCCTCGCAGACTGTGGCTTTTCACCAAAAGCCAGCGTAGCTACCTGCATTAAGTCAGGCTGGTCAACACGAAGAGCTTGGTGACGAGCAGCTGTATTCCTTGTTTTTGGCTCCCGGACCGAGAGGAGGATGTAGTTCACTGTAAACCCAACATCACAAGGTAATACCAGCTCCCATCGCTCCGCCTTCAGAACCTCGCCAATGCGAGCGAGCCCACCCCAAGCCAAAGCTAGGATGCCAGCAACCTCGGGCCAGCCCCAGTAAAGAGCTGAGGCAATTAAAGCAACCAGTATCTGCCATGGCATGGCTTGGTGGTGTACATGGGGTTCCAAACGCTGCAACTGAAAAGCTACGTCCCAGGCCGGCTGCAGAAGACGCCGGATTTTTGGCATCCGACTAGCCAAAGCGTTCACCGTTTCAGCGTAATGGTTGTAGGGCCTCCCCGCCTCGTAGAGGGCCCGACCATATCTCGCCATCACGGCATTTATGGAATCAATGTCGACGAAGGGGCCATCCTCAAACAGTGCTGTCGGATGGCTTCCCGCGTCGCCCAGTCCAGAAAAACAGCCCAAAGAACATCTCGGTTCCTCTGCGTAATCTTCTCCACTGGTCTGCCAGCAGGAAGGGGCCGGTCCCCACGGAAAGCCTTTCGGGCCACATCTCCCGGGTTCCTGGGCTCAAGTGTGCCATGGCAGGGCGCGGGGGCAGCTAAGGAAACCAAAGCCCAGAACACCCTGAACAACCCCAGCCAGCCAAAGGAGCAGGGGCCCTCACCAGGATAGCCAAGGGTGGCATCGAAGTCCATTGGCGGAGGAAGAAACGAAATGGCAGGAAGAAGCCCATCCCGTGAGTGCCTGTCGGCAGGCGCCCACGGCACGCAGCGCAGAACAAGTCGAGCCCAATTCGAAGCCCACCTTCGGAGTCGAGGGAGAGAGGCAATGGCAGAGGTCCAAGAATGATCAAACAGAGCGGGACCGGGCAAGGGCTCAGGAGGCTCAGAGTCTCTCGAGGGGCCGTCAGCAGGCATCAGCCTTGTAGGGCAAAAGGGCAGGGCCCCGTAAAGTCCATAGGCCGTCGAAGTAGCAGCAATGCGGCGCAAAACCCTCTGAAGGGCAGCCGAGGGCGAGCGGCCTTTTGAGATAGCGCAGCGTGCGACGTTCGAGTCTATGAGAGAAATAAAGCGCGATGCCGTACCAGCCCGGGCCTTGTGGCAACACAGCCGGAAATAAGCACCGGTCTCCAGACAATTGATGTGAGCCTCGCGCCTCCATGCCCAAACGGCCTTGGTAGTCCATTTCTTGGCCAGGGCAAGGTCATTAACCAAAGGGCTCTCAAGCCCAAAAGGCATGCTCTCAGCTTCCGAGCGCCAGTTGAGGCGGGCAAGGATGGCTTCGCGAAAATCACAGGCTAGGGTTTCAACGAGGCTCGGTGAAGAAACAGGAGAGGGCCAGAGGCTTCGCCCCTGCCTCGCCTGTCGCCTAAGGCGGCCCGTGTCCTATGGAGGCTGACCCTGGAACGGAGCAGGACAAAGTCAGCGCACGAACGGTGCCCAAAGGAGCAGGCTCTGGCGATAGTCAAATTTTTTCCCGCTTTTTCCAGCACTGCCTTCCATGGTGGGAGGCTGGCAATCATGCTGTTCTTTGGCAGGAGGATGACGCAGGGAACACCGCATCTAGTCGCGACCCTGAAAAGGCAGAGGGACCGCAGGGCCCGAGTGGTATCAGCGCGAGTGGCCGGATGCGAGGGGTTCCCGTAAGGTTCTCGTAAGTGCGAAAAGGGGGCTGTGCAGCACCGGAAAAAGTCTTGCCACTAGGGCAAAGGAGCAAGGAGTCAAGCATTCCCCGCTCAAGAAGGCTGAGGAGCCACATCGGCGAGGTCGTAGTGGGGAGAAAAGGTCAAGTCCAGGAGGGGCCCAACCTCAAAGCCCCAGGCACCAACGATACTGCTCAAGTCGGCGGGCTTGCCGCCAATCTGCAGAAAATGAAAACGGAAGCCAACCGGGCGGCACCCAGGCCCCGAGCTGGCGTCACGGTCCTCAAATGGATCAGGAGCGAGGGCGGCTTCTTCGAAGCTGGGGTCCGCGCGAGCAATGGCAACCTGCGCTCTGGAGAGGAGCTTTGTTGCAGCGCCCTTTCTGTCCGATGCCCGCCACAGAAGAGAAGTGAGCTCAGGAGGGACACGTGTAGCAACAATTGCCGCCTTCTCCTCGCTGCTGTCGGTGGCATAAGCCTGCTCATCCCATTTCTCGGCGAGGTCCGACACCGCCAAAGGAGCAAGGGCCGCAGCCAGAACAAGCTCACTAGCAACGTCACCTGGAAGCCCAATGGTCCTGGGGTTTGCCGGATCAAGCGAAAGGCTGTCGACCAGACCAAAGGCATGTGAGAAGACCGACATGAGGGGCCGGCGGTAGAGGAAAGCCGAGACCCAGCCACCCATGAGGCAGGAATGCAAAGAGTGAGTGGTTTTCGGAAGGGCAGCAACCGCGAGAGAGATTGAAGCCAAAGAAAGACACGCCCAAAATCGGCGAAAGCACGGTGTGCAGCGTGCCCTCTTGAACGACACATCTGCAAGTACAAACACATGTCCATATACAGATGCCAATGCAGGTACAGATACATATACAGAAGCATATACATACACCTATGCATATACGCGTACCTATACATCTTATTGAGGGTGAGCGACACAAGTGTCAAACCTTCCGGTGTTTAAAAATCGGCGACACAAAGACAAGTCAGCGTTGCAAGTCTTCCACTTCCTCTACTTCCTGTGTCATAAAGCGATGGAAACTATGCGTTCTGAGGCCGCGTCTGAGAAGGGGTTCTGGCAGCGGTTTCGATCCTCGGCCAGAATGCAAACCGACTACGGATTCATAGCGACAAGGTATGATGATAAACTTTCCTTGCTACTCTCAGTGCCCAATGCCCAGTTTCTGAGACTTGCACAAGACCGCTTGATTCTTGGCCCCTCGTTGATGTCATACGAACATGGCGACTTTTCAACGATTGTGTCTGCCTTTGGCTACGTAGTTTTCAATGTTGGGTCGGACAGGCGGACCCAGGCAGGGCCTGAGGATTTGGGCTGCGCCGGAGGTCGGTCTTGCAATGCACCGGTCGGCTATCCGTACCCCCTTTGGCTCAAGGCGTTTCGGCTCGAGTGCTTAAAGGGCATAGTAAAAGCTAGTTTACGGGGGCTTCCCTGACATTCTGTCGAGCACTCGGGACATACGGGAACTGGATTCGGCGGCTGCCAGCGGGGCGGCTATGTCAACCGGGCACAACACGCAACGTTGGAATTCGGCGTTTGAGCTGGATACGCGGACGTCGAAGCATTAGAATCAGAACGATGAGAAGGGTGAGCAGGAGAGTCCCACGCAAGGCCAGCCAGTCCAGCAAGAATCGTCATCGACTTCGTTCCCACAGCATGAACAGGGAGCGTGTGGTACATGTAAGGCAATGTAAGGACTTCCATGCTGCCGCGTAGCTGCCTCTCATGTGTCATGTGCTTCCGGCTCCTTCATAGTCCTTCTTCGTTTACGATCAATCCGTGTCTGGCTCTGCTGGGGCCGGGCCCGGCATGTGCAGCAGAACTCGCTGGGTGCCACGCAATCGCGAATCATGAGTCCCCACACAACCCTGAACGGGTGTATACGGGTGTGACAAAAATCGCAACACGCGACTGCATGTGCAACCGCAGCTTTTGCAATGGCTCACTGTGCAGAACTGCAACAGCCCAACAAATGTTTTCGCAATAAAGCCGTGTCTTTGAATCCACTCTACACGACAGTCGTCACGCTGCCAATTGCCCTCGATACTGCTGTTGAACCAACATATGGGCCCCCTACTAGAGCTCAATTAGTAAGCGAGAGCTCCTGCAAGCTCCACAGGGTCTTCTAGTGACTAGTGACTTTAACGCGGAGTTCCAAAATTTGGCACTGTAGTGGAAATATTGGGTGCGCAGGCCAAATCTGAAGACAAAAGGGCCTGAACAAGTTTCTCCAAACTTCCTGCACATCCCCCGCTGACGTGTGTGGAGCTGCAGGTTCGGCTTCTCTTTTTCGACAAACGAAAACTTTCCAAACCTGCCTCCCGACTCCTACTAGACTTGTTCGAACACTTCCCCCACGGGTAAAGTCCACTAAACTTACTCTACTTGTCCCCCTGCTGGCAAAAAGCAAATGCGGATCCTATGTATGGAGGACAGAGACGAAAGTGATGAAGTTTGCCGAAAACGAGTTTTGGAAAGCTCAGCTCAGCACCTTGGCGGCAGCTTGCATTGCCACCACGGCCATAGAAACGCATTTCCCACGCAGTGAAAATTGTGGACCGTGGATTTTCTGCTGCTTTTCACTTCTCACGAATACAAACCGAAGATAGTAAACAAAAACTGAACTTGCCCATGCCATTTGGCAGATGGTGAAACCATTTGCAAGCGTCGCGTACGGCTTCTGGACTTCTGCCTTGTTTGGTTTATTCCGTAGTTTGTACGGCGAATGGGTGCGTGTATAAACAATATTAGTATCTGTGTATGTATTTGTCGGTGTGCATGTATGTACGTATTCATGCATGTGGGGGATGGTCAGTACTGCAGGATGAATGTGCACATCTCTGTACACATATAAAAAAGAGCATTCTATAGATTCTATAGGTAGACAGACGGTGTGCGTCTTCACCACGAATCTAACATGCCGGCAGTCCTAAGGCTGGAGCTGTTGAGGCATTTGAGGCGAATGTCGCCTCCGCACACGAGAAATCCAGGATAATTCGATGGCAGTTCCGGTAAATTTCTGCGTGGCTGCACTGTGCCCGTGGCTGGATGGAACTGAATCAACGTCGTTGGAAACGGCCGCTCCAACACATCTGGCCTCAGACTGAGAACCCGTGCCACAAGGTACTTGCAAGATGCCAAGGAAACTGTTGAATGCTCGACTTGCAAAATTGGAGGACCTATGTCTGTGCTAACTCCGGGGTGCCTGCCAGAAGGTACAATTCGATAATGCTGTCGCTAGACTGGGCACGGCCACGGACTCCCTGCACGCAACCACATGGTGGTAGTCAGGGAGTCCAGGAAATCACCAAGCAATGAGTCTGTCGTGAAGCGGGTCCCCATGCTGCTGATGGACATCTTCAGAGTTCAGGGTCTCAGAATACGTAAGCTGTGTTTTAGATACACTTTTCACCCACAGCTCCCTGGACTCGAAGCTGCCGCTCTATGCCAGCACGTCAGAGCGAACCTGGGGAGATCAAAATAACCGAAGCGCCAAAGGGAAGCAGCAGCGTGAGCATCGAAGCCATCGGCGACTGCTGGCAAGAACAGGGGCAAACTCAGAGCCAAAAACATCAAAACTCAAACAGGGCTCATGTCGGACGCAAAGGCAACGCTCGGGGTTAGGACCCGAGGCGCGCCACTTTCTCCTGGTTAGCACCCTGGCAGGCCCGCAGGCTGACTCCGTCGGTTCAGACAAATGAAACCTGAAATTATGCTTGATATGGGGGATGTAATGTGCTTTCCTTGTGATGTGAAGAAAGAATCAGAAAGCAGGATGTGTGAATAACCCTAAGCCTGCTGGCATAAACACTGTCGCATGCTTGCTGCAATGTTAAACTTGCTCTGTACATGCTGAATCGCTTCAGCTAGCTGGATGCCGGAATCCCGATGAAGGAAGATGTGTCTCCTGGCGATGCGACGACAACAACTCAAGCGTCATGCCTCCTGAACGTCAGTCCGCCTGTGTCAAGCCGCGGTGCCTTGCAGGGCCTCCGGTGCACTTGTCTTTTGCTGCCGGAAGACTGGTTAGGAATCTCGCTAGATTGGCCGGCCAAGGCGACTGCCGTTCTGCGACGACTTCAAGCTGTTGCGCGGCCTCGTCACTGTTAGGTCCTCAGCCGGCCGACTCCAAACGAGCTTGTCCGCCAAGGAGATACAGCTCCGAGCATCCCACCACAAAGAAACATGTAGAAATCATCGAAATCAAAGGAGTCGGAACCGTCCTTATGAGATAGACTTTGGGAAAAACTGCTCGAGAGATTGCTGGGATCAGGGCCCGCACTGACTGCGCCTGCCGGACCATCTTCTTACATCTCTCAATGTCAAAGGATGGACAGACCTCGGCTTTCAGACTCGATTCTCCATCCAGTGTGGACGGATCCGGATCAAGTTCCTGGCAGCTTGCAGATCTTCTGCGGTCAGCCTGCCCTTGCCGTCCTCCAGGAGGGCGAAGAACATGCTAGCACTTCCCAACACCAGTTCCCGTGGCAAGATTCCTGCTGAGTCTTCGAGGATCTCAGCCCACTGAAAAAGCGCCTCAAACGCCTACTGAGATTCGATTTCCCATAAGACCCTCTGTCCGGATCGAGGAGGCTGAAGGCCTTCCAGAAAATTGAAGCGAAGTGAAGGTTTTCCCCTGATCTCTGCGAGGCTGCTCTAGGCTGGAGCCTCGTGGCACAATCGTTCGTCGATGAGGCTGTCAGGCCTGAGATCAGAATCGAATCCAGGAAGACGGCCCTAAGATGCTTTCGGGCTGGGATCTTGGGATACGTGCATGGTGCAGGCCAAGAACTCCACGAAGTGCAGCCTCAGAGGGCCAGGGCTGGGCGATGCACCTTGAAAGCAATCACAAAGCTGCCAAGTGCGCCGCTGGCCCTCCCGGTGTCCGCCTCGGAAGGGAAACCGCTCCCGGCACAGCACAGCTGACGGCGCAAAAGACTGCCCATCGAACCCGAAAGCATCGCAAGAGCACGGGCCGACTGGCCTTGGCCTCTGGGGCCCGGGCTGCACCCGTCGAAGATCTCAGCCATGTCGGCTGGGAGCTGAATCGCAGCATTTCTAAGCCCAGCCTCCCATGTGACATGCACCGGAAGCTTCAAGGAGCCTCTTGCGCCTGGCGATCTCGAGTTGAACAGCTCTCCACTTCCCCGCCAGCCTCCAGCTCTTCGCGGGAGATCTCGCCATCCTCGTCATCCGATGGCCCAAAAGCTCTCGCCAAGACGAGCCCCAGATTTTGGGGTGTTTCTGGGCAAGGCATGTCATGGAAAGCCCATCAACAGGTGGGAACTTCTGCTGTCAGTACTTACCTGTTCAAGCCAAGCTGATGTTTGCTGAGCCCACCGGGCTAGCTAGCCGTGAGGTTCTACGGGATGATGTCGACTCTCCCCACCGATTCTCTGCTACTTTTCATGGCCTGCGCTCCATGTGCCTCTCACTTGGAGCAGCAAGTTCTGAGGTTGGAGCCCCATTCTGGTCGAGCGTTCTGAAGTTGTGGCGCGCTGCCTGCTGCCCACAGACTCTAGAAGCCCATTACTTCGAGTTTGTGTTGTTCCATGTACTCCGGACGTACACCTTCAGCCCTGCATTCCGGCTTTAGCACGAATGCGCAGTAGAACGGCAAGTGGAGCCCTGCCAGGAGCTTCTCATCGTGCTCGACCAGGTGCGCCATAAAGAGCAGCGACACCTACGAATTCACAATGCTCCGTGACACTTCAAGCCAGCATTGATGTCAGATACTGGCCAAACAGCTGCAACTGACAGGCTCAGGTTCCCGGAGGTGCTTCAGACCCGGCCGCTGAGCCGAGGAAGAGCCGACAGGTGGCGACTCGCATCTTGCCCGTGCCACTTCAGCTTAGACCACCACAGACCGCTCCCGGCTTGGCACTTCAGCTCAGGCAGCGCCTTCTTCAGTCGGGGAGCCTTCGCGAAGCGCCTGCAGGGCTGGGCACGGTGGTGTGCTTGTCCAAGCATCGGCTTCGGGCCCTGCCTCAACCGGTCGACGATGTCGGGTTGCAGCTCCGTCTTTGCTTCAACACCCAGGTAGAAGTGGCAGTATTCTGGGCCAAAGGCTGATGCCAGGAGCTGAGGCTCTGGGTCGTGCGTCTAAAACCCACAACGATGCCACAACGGGTGACGAGGAAGGCTAACCCGACATCCAACAAGCCAGATTCCGATGTCTGCCCAACCGGGCAACACCATACAATTCCCCCCACGTCTGGCTCAAGGCAAGCAGCTGAGAATGAACGGATGAGACCTCGGATGGAAGGCTCGCAGCCCTACATGGCCCCAGCTCGGTTTGCTTCGAGCCCACAGGTGTAGAGAGACCACTGTGAACCACATCGGCTTTGGCAGTGAGATTTCGGGGTCGGATTACCAGGGCCGCCCTGGAGGGAGGTTAAGCTTAAGCAGAGATGAGGGTCCGAGGTCCGAACAATGCTTCGGAGGCCGTGATTCTTTGCGACGGCTCATACCGCAGCCTTCAAAGCAGCACGGTGCGTTCGACTCCAAGCCATGTTTCTCTTTGGGCCACGAGGAAGGCTCTTCAGGAACAGAGTTCTGGCGAAGGACCGGAATACGAAGGCCCTCGGCTGATGATCCGGAGAGGGATTGGAGAGGGATTTTAACCTAGGCCCCGGCAATCAACCAGTTTGGTCGACCGCGGTTCTGCTACTTTCCTTCTGGCTACAAGTAGGATCTGCGAACGTCGCACCCAGACGAAACCTGTGTATCAGTGCGTTTCGACTAAGACATCAAGTGCCCAGAACTGCAACTTGGCCACGACCTTCCGCACAGCTCCTAGGCCCCCGGCATACTCTGTAAGAGGCTCCTCGCCTAGCCAAAGCACTCTTGGACTGCAGCGGCTGCACTGTGCCAGTTTCCTTTTTCATCGGCTCTTGTTTATTCTGTGGTGCTCTCAGGACCCACGGCGAACCCCAAACAACGTGATCGCCTCACGCATCTACTCTGCAGTGGCTCTGCCGCTGTTCCACACCCATCGCGCAGGGACTGCAAGCTGCACTGCATTCAGATGTGAAGTCGATGGTGGCCTGTTCAGAACAGGAACGCTTCTGAAGCTGAGAGCATTTGTCCAGCTTTCGGTCGATGTAGCCCTGCATAGCAATTATTTAGTGTGACTGCCAGGGCTGTTCGTAGTTGGCCCGCCTGGCCTTTTTGCCTAAGAGGTGTTTCTTGCGCTCGTCATCCTTCGGTAGCAGCATGAGCCTAGCGAGCGGCACTTCTGCAGGAAGAGAGAATCAGGAGATCAGGCTTTGCAGCCGGGCTGCCCAGTCAAGCACACATAGAGCAGGACGCCTGACCACGAGAACCAGCGAGTGAAAGCTATGCCATGGGCAACTCGGCAGCACGCCTAGTGACCAGATGTCCACGGCTGGACCTGGATGATTCCAGACTGTAACGACTCGCACTGCGAGAGAGAACACCAAGCTCAGCCGCTAGTAGGCGCCGCGCTGTACTTCCCATCCAGGATCATCTCAGGCGCCATGTAATGAGATGTGCCTTCAGTGCCGAGCTCTTTGCTTGGACGAAGCCGAACTCCTGTGGTGAGTGCGGGTCCGGTCGTTAACTAGAATGGCGCTATAACTCTGAAATCTGAAAGTCCGCACTTTGGGACAGTTTTGAACTTTTGTGGGGCTCTTGCTGAACATCTTCTAGGGATTCTAGGGCACGTATGAGAAGACCCGATCTAGACCATGAACTTCAAGTAAGCTCTGAGCCGACGATTTCGATGAACTGCTCCTGTGAAGCAGGAGACTGGAGCAAGGATGTCGCTTTAGTGCGCGACAGCAGCCTGACCGTGACCCCTCGTTGCAATCCGGCAGAAACACCGAAGGAGCTTGGATGCTGCAGCAGGCATAGACATCCTTGGGCAGGTAGCCGTGGAATCGGGTCGCAAGGCCAAAGTCAATCAGCTTCACCGTCCTGGACCGGATACTCGGAGAGAGGATGTTGGACGCAGCGACAGCACACAAGAATGGACCCACCGACTGCAGCAGAAGCCATTCGCACCAAGCCGAGGCAGTCCTGTCCTCACCTGTGATCATAAAGTTTTTGGCGTTCAGGTCGCGGTGAACCTCGGGACTCCCCCTGTACCGGTCTCACGTGCTGCGTGCCTGAGCCGCTCACGAAGCCGTGGGCATGGCAACAAAGGACCGATTTCAAGCACTGCCTGCACTCAGAATTTATATCTGCATCAGTTCATGAGTCTGAGAAGGTGGCCACTCCAATCACGATGGAAATCCCAACGCTTTTGTCACGAGGGGACGCTTGGCCGTTTGGCCTATCATTAAAGGCACTGCTCCATGCCGCCGATACTGACAGCTTCCAGAAAGCAGCTTCAGGTTGCGCCAACCTCTCTCTGTTTCACAGAGGAAGTGGCGCTTTCCTGTCTCACCCCACACAGGCTTCTGTGTGCGGCTGTCCTGTTGCGCAGCCTCTGCAACCTGAGGCCATTGCACAGACGAGCACGCAGAGCCCGTCATCCTCAGTAGCTGAGGCGTGGGCATGTGTCGAACTTCCGACCATCCTTTGCTTCAGCCACCTTCCTTCCACACCTCGTTCTTGAATCGCCATGCATGAAATGAGGGTTTTCACACGAGACCAGATGCCACAAGCACTGCCGCACCTAAACCCTGCGCTGCAGAATCAACACGATATTCTAAACCCCCCGCACGCCGCGCTTGCAATATGACTGCCGACCGAGGATGGTCTCCACTGGCTAGTCATATGCAATCCACTTGCAACTCGTGTATAATTCGTGTATTATGAAGCGTCAGTTGACCCGGCGGCATCACTATTAGCACCAGCATGGCGACAACAGCAGACACACCCAAGCCTCATTCTGCAGTAACCGGGCTCGACCGGATGAATGTTGTCCTGGCTGCGATTAAACATTGATCTGAGGTAAACAACTAAACAACGAAATGGGAGACTACAGATGGCACAGGCGGAGTCAACAGTTTATCTCTACGCTTCCAGACAGTTTCAATATGACGGCTGTCCGGGTAGACTTTGGTTTTTCTCCACCACACAAGTCTAGCCGCAGGCACATCGGTTAGGCCGATGTTGGGCTCGCTGTGGTTTTGCATTGCTACAAGTACCCAAAGCGATCAGTCCTGCTTGCCGCAAAGAGGGTCATGGCTACCGCTGGCACACATGGCACAGCAGGTGTCGTAGGGCCGCCCAGATGCATGCCGGCCAGGGTTCACTTTACGTCCGCAGCCGTACCTGCGGTTTGAACACAAGCAGGTACTGTGAGAGCATTGACGGTCGAATACATGTCCAGCTGAGGCTGCATGCATCTGAGCCTCTGACTTGCACAGGCCTTCGCCCAAGAGCTTCGGGTCGATATTACCTCAATCTCTAGAACGCCCAGCCCAAGCGAAGACAAAGAAGCAAGCAACCACAGCCGTGGCTTGGGTTTCACCCTTTGGAGCCACTGCTGTTATCCCTCTACTTCGACAGGTCTAAGACTCTAATACTACAATCATCAGATCCCGAGGCCGAGGCCGCAGATGAGGTCATGGCCGAAGCCCAGTGTACAGCCCCGGCAGCACGTGTCGTAGGGCTTCCCACTGCGCGTCTTCCCAGGTGCCACTTTGCGCCCACAACCCTGCCGCGAATTCGGCCCCCACGACGTGATACAAAGGATACTAAAGCCGACTTCAAAGACGTGTGCCGGCCTTCTTACAAAAGCCTGCAGGAACGCCCTTGACATCGGGAACTCCCTTTTCCATGAGCGCCTCAGACGTATTCGGCGAATCCGGATCAGCAAACTAAGCGCTCGTGTCTCACTGCTTCATGACGAGCATGGCAGAGCTCCGGGTGCACTCCGGCAGGAACTACACAGCTTCTACTTGCGGTACCGTTGGCAACTACGCGAGCGGGTCGAGGTCAAGAACAGAGCCAACACGACATGTGAACCGCCAGGCTTTCCCACCGATGTTTTGCATGATCGAGCATGTCTAGCCCTCTTGTTGGCGTCTTCACGTCAGACAAGGCCACACCACACCCAGACCTTCCACCAGGTCGCCTGGAGCCGCTCTTCCCAAGCCTTCGAGCCCAGCTTCGCTCGCTCCTCTCGCTCCATGCGGCGTCGCTCCTGGCTATGCTGATTTGATATACACGCAACGTGCGCACATGAAGCTTTACGCATAGTGGTCAGGCAACGAAGCCACAAGACTCGAGGCGACTGTCCATCCCTGTATGCATGCCTGTACATGCATAACATTACACAGCATAACAGGCATAACACAACAGATACCTAAACGCATGTGTTCAAAGGCATTGTTTGACTTGTATATAATATAGAAACAGAGACTACGGGAAAAAAAAAAAAAAAAGATACATACAGAGATCTGCATATTGTACATGGCGCGTAGGTGAAAGAAGTGTCGTGCCATAGCTACACAGCAGCTCTACATGCGTCTGTAGACAGACAGACAGACAGACAGACAGACAGAAGACAGACAGACAGAGATAGACAGATAGACAGATAGATAGATAGATAGATATGTTTGTAGGCAGGTAGTTAGGTAGACAGACTTTTCCCACCCGCAGACAGACAGGTGGAGAGGTAAATAGGTGGATAGACAGATACGTACACAAATGTAAGACCATAGATAGAGGTAAACCGATAAGGAGATGGATAGATGGATAGATGGATAGATAGACAGACAGATAGATAAACAGATAAACAGCTAGATGGATGGACAGGTTGACAGATATATATATATATATATAGAAATTGATAGATGGATGGAAGTATAGACTGATAGACAGATGGATAGATCGGTAGACAGATGATAGATCGCAGGGAACTAGGTAGAAAGACAGAGAGATAAACAGATAGATAAGTGAGAAACTAGAGTGACACACGTAGGTGCATGTGCCTTCCGTGCAGAATGGCAGCATTATTTTTTTGACACTCACACTCGGACTAGCCTGGCAAGGTCTGCAGAAGTAGGTTCGACGAAACTATAGGTCGGTTCTGAGTAGTCGGTTTCACATACTCAGATGTGCTGTCAGACACAACCTAGGAAAAGCCAACCAGCAAGTGTACAAGCATAGGTCACGGTCACAACTGACAGCAGCCCCTCAAAGCGCAAACACTAAACCAAGTAAACCCCACGACCTAGTTGGGCACTTTGAGGGACCTGTGAAACTCAGAAGACTGGTGTTACCTATACGCACCTCACCGGGCAAATGTCAGCGTAGATCCCAGCTCAATTGCAGTCATGCAGTACATGCACCATGCAGGGCATTGCAGCATGCAGAGAAGCTCGTTGCCATAAGACTCGAATCCTTGCAACTTGCATGGCATGCATTCGCCAGTGCTCTCTCCAGATACAAGCCGGACATTGGGTGGAGGTATACACGCGAGGTTTCATGCAGACCACGGGGATCCACATTCATCTTGCAAACACACAGGCTCACGCCGGTGTTCAATGAAACACGCAGGTACTCCAATTCGCCAGAAAATATGCAAAACCATGCAGACAGTGGCCTCATAAATTCCTCAGCATGCATTCGTATTCCCGTTTCAGACACAGCTTGGAGGCTCTTGCAAACTTTCGCCAGGCGGAGCCACGAAGTTATGTCAGCAGCCTGGAGACTGTAAAGAGCATGCATACTACCCTGCCACAGTCGAAGTTGGCTGTCCCCTTGATTCCAATACCATCATGCACTCGTCATGCACGCACATGGGTCGTCTCTATAAGCAAGCAGTATATCAAGCAGGAATTCAGGCATGCACCTCCACCAATATCAGTTCCATCCATGACGCGAGCACAGTTTGCACCTAATTATTCCAGGTCCAGCCCTGTTGGTATACAGGCATTGTCTTCACGACAGTAAGTCAGGTGCACAGCTTGCAGGCAGAGAGATTGCCATTTCAGATGCAAGGCTTGCAGGCAGAAAAAAGCCAATTCAGGTCGACATACCATTTTGCCGCCTGCAGGAAGTCAAGGGCCTAGGGGTCTTCAGCTCCGAATCTGGTGGTACCGCGATGTCGGCGCCAAGGCTGAGTCCACATAAAGGTACCATGTGCGGGTACGAATACGTGTGTACATGTCCAAAAGCTCTGCATAAAACTCAGCTGGCGGTTTTCTTGCAGTCCTGAATTGAAGCTGTAGCATCTCATCGCACCTTTGCTCCAAGCGCCTCCAATAAGAGGCAACCAGCGGCAGTTGGCCGATGTATTCTAGCCCGGGAGTTGTCCGGAGCACATCCAGAAAGCTCAGAATATTCTGAGCAAACAATCTCGGGTTTGCAGAATCCTCCATGCTTTCGATGAATTCTTGAATTCCAACTCCATCATCCATCCATGCAGGCAGGCGTCGGCTGAGGCCAAAGGTCATGGCTCAAAGAAAGAAGGTGAAACACAGGCTCAGTATGTCCAGGGTCATGCTTTAGTAAAGGATGCTAAAGTAAGGCTCAAATAAAAATACGGTAAGGCTAGGGGACCCCAGCAGGCAGGCAGCAGCATCCATCATCGACACGTCAGTGTTTTGCACACATCAACGGTTTTGAGATTTGGGGATGGTTACTACGCCTGGTTACTACTCGTCCTGACTGTCCATGACCTCGATGACGTCGTGGCAGTCCTTTCGAGAGGGCGGAAGCTGCAGGAATTCCTGCAGAGTGAGCTGCTTAAACCTGGGGGCTTCTTCTAGGGCTTCTTTGAGGTCAGTTTTCGAGTTGATTCGGAAGCCAAGGTCAAGCAGTTGGTCGATGACTTCAGGGCTGAGGGTTCCTAGGTTGATGGTATTGAAGGCCACTAGTACAACTCGTTGCTGGGGGTCGACATGGGGAGGAACATACCCAGCATGAAGACATTTGCGGGCATTGAGCAGGTAAGGTGTGTCAATGGATACAACACGTCCTTTGACTCGGGTTCCTAAGTGCTCCATGATGACGTCACCACAAATGTCTTGTACCCAGAGAGCTGCTCCTGGTAGGGGTGGAGAAATTTGCATCACAAGAGATTGGTTACCCCCATTATTGGCATCACGGTGAGGTCTCGACTTGCACCCCCTAAAAAGAATGCAACAAGTGAATCTGAAGCTCGGTGCTACATAGGCAATCATCTTAGTGATCACGAGAGTCGTGAAGGGCATCTCAATCGAAAAACTGAACAAGCACTTGGAGTTACGAGGGTTGGACCCAGTGCCAAAATATCGCGTACCATCCTTCGCCCCTCTTCTAAGGTATGTGTTGGGGATCATGTTGAAAAGGTTGAAGACATCCCTAGGGGTAGGAGGTTTGGGGTGACGAAGGAGGAGTAGGGCACGAAACTCAATCGGTTTGAGAAGTGGGTCCGCGCTCAGATCAAAGGGTGGGTCCAGGGGGAGTGTTTTCATAGACCCCCAGGGAAGATCAGGAGAGTACCCAGTGTTTTCAACAGTGAACCCCATATCATCAACCGAATACCCTTCAGTTTGTTGCGTTTCATCCTCAATGATCATAGGAGTGGCAACCGAGGGACCCGACAGTGCAAAGGGGAAGGCCTGCATCCTAGTGCAAATTTTCCTAGCAAAGCACAGCACTGACTGCAGGTGTGTGTTAAACATGCTGGAGCCAGTGTAGGCGAGAGACGAGCCTAGTTTCAAAAGATTCAACAAGTTTGTTGCCAACGATCGTCTGCGACTTTTTGCTCGTGCTCTGCAAGATGGGTCAGAGTCATCTGCTGGCATTCGACAGGGCCTGGAGACCATTGAGCGTTGGGACCACATCGGTTTCCAGCACTGATCTCAGGTGTGAAAAGGACATCTTGACTTGCTTAAAGTTCGTCTCATTATTAATTACCAAAGCTTTTGCATGCATTGTTTGATCTTCACATGCTCTGCGAATTCTCTTGAAATTTTCATCATGTGCTTCCAGCTGTTCAACGAAGTTGTCCATGGACGCCTCAACTTGAGAGATACGATATCCCAGGTCATGCACGATGGTCTTGAATTCATCTCCAAATTGTCGGATAAGGGCCTCCACATCTTCTCTTTGTCGAAGTTGTTGAGCAAGGGTTTCACCAAGTTTGCGATCGTTCATTCGCACCAGCTTCAGAATGTTGTCGCACAAACTTTCAGAAAACAAGGTTCCCTCCACAATAACCCCTGCATTTGTGCTATTTTGTTGTACTGCAGAGGCTTCCAGAAGCTGAATTATGTTGAGGACTCGTTGTGCCAAGCTTCGCACATGCAGAACCTGCTGAAGAGAAAAATCCCAAAGTCTGTGTAGACCCCAGAGCAGCAGAACTGTTATGAAGGCATACCACAGTGTTGGAAGATCCATGGCTTGCGAAGTACGATCTCAGGAGGGCAGCTCACTACTACAAGTGGCTGCGGTTGTCATGCATCTGCAATGTATGTACTGCTCGGGCATCCTCACAACTTTCGTTCATTAGGGTGCCCTTCTTTATGCTCGGAGACTCATGAGGCTCGGAGTACGTTGGTGGCCGCAAAAGCCAGTATATGCAACTCCGGGTTGTCCTCCAGGGGATCATCTTCCCAAGGGGCAATCGGAGGAAGGAGGCTACACAGGTTGAAAATATCACCTGGCGAAGCTTTAGCCCCGAAAATTCCCAACTCCGAGGAAACGCATGGCAGCATTATTGCATTTTCAGTGTTGAGGTTGATCGAGAGCTCACTGTCACTGTTCGAGCACTGTTGACAGTATGTTCTAGGACTTTAGGTTCCGTTTGGGTATCCTGTATGTGCAAGTGCAAGGTTTTCGGCGCATCAGTGTGGATGCCTGTCAGTGCAGCATGGTACCATGGGCTTGCGACCGCAGCCTCTTTCTGTAGATGCGGGTGGTGTAGAACTTCGGGATAGGGTTGGGCTTGAAGCTATCAGGCTCAGGAATCAGGAATACCCGGTGTACATTATCAGCCACATCACAACAGAAGCGCTGCGACAAACCGGTTTTCTGGTTTCGGAGACTTGGGAATGGGAACCAACAAAAAGCGGCCGAGGACGGGTCTCTGTCCAATATTGATCCATGGGGTGCAGAGTTCGACAAACAGGTGCACTTTGGGCCGCCTAGACTTTGGAGGTAGCCAGGCGAAAATCAGGTGTGTAGCCGCTGAAGAAAACCTATTTTGACATCGGTCAGGTGTGGCCAGGACGCCTGTCCTCGTCAATCCACGAGAACTTCCATCCGAACTTCGTGGCCACTGCTTTGATGCGAGGCTCCTCGAAGCAGGCTGAGGCGTTCTGAAACTCTGACGCTTATGGAAGCGGACTCGCCGGAGCAGCTATTGGGTCGCGTAGCGTTCTGGACCTTATCCACCATCTCATCGCATGACAATCTTTCGGGGCCTCCGGCTACACAGGAATCCTGCGTGCCGCCTCTCGTACTCGCTATGCTCTTTGTCTTTTCCTGAGCCCGGCGATGCCTCACACCGCCACCGCCGCCACCCCCGATTCTACCCAAGGACTTGGAGCTCCTCGGGCTTGCCCCGGAACTTCGGGTGCGCCACAAGCCGCTCGACATGCCTCGGGGGGCTCGTGGACTTAAGGCTACCATCATTTGCTGGGGCTTCGGGTCGGCTTCGGAAAACATGATCTCGTTTTGCGCAGGAAGTCTCACCCCATCCACATCAGCGAAGATGCTTCGCGAAAGCCACCTCGCCATGAATCTGCGTTTCCTGTGCCATTGCAATTAGCTACCAGGTCTGGTCTGTTTGCCTCGGGCAGATTTTGGACATTCAGAAACACCTCGCACCTGACAATGCAGCTCTAGCGCATGATAGGGTTCAATCGAAATCCCACACTGCGGGTAGATGCTCCGGATTTGCTACACTTATTTCTGGAGCTGGAAGCTTTACGATACGCATTGGACTCTGAGGAGAAGGATGATTTGGGACGACGACCCCGACAGGAAGCGGTTGCTTGCTGCGTGGCCTTGTACTTCATTGCCCCAACCTTCGCGGAATCTCCAAGCAGAGCAGCATCAGAAGACTTCGCCACTTGAATCCTGAGCGTAAGAACGACATGGCAACACAGTCGCCCGTCTGCACCAGGTACACGCACCATCAGTGTAAACAGAAACAAAAAAATGTTCGATACATTCTTATTATATGTTTGTGTATATATATATATATCATATTATATCATAGTGTTCATTTCCAACGACGGCCTTTAACCGTGTTCGGCATGCAGAATTTCAAGTGCCGGTGCTTGGTCTGCAGCCACAAGGGTTCCCTCAGGCACCGGCGTTTCCAGCAACTCGTTGTCACTGTACTCGTTCAGCCTCTTGTGCGCGCGGGCTCTGCTTCTGCATCGCAGTTCAGCAGGATGCCAAATTTCACCAGAGCGGACAGAGCCCAAATAAACCCATATATACGTATATACATATAGACGTATATGTATACATGTACAGACACGCATGCAAACATACATGTAAAAGCATATACGAATCGATGCGTATACACGAGGTTGTGCCATCTATATGTGTAAATATATGTGTGCACATATACATACATACATATATGCATGCATGCATACATACACAAAGGAAAACCTGGGCCTGTATTCCGACATACCTTCCAAAGAGCGTCTTTCTATATACATACATACATAAATACATACATAAATATATACATACATACATACATACATACATATCTTTTATATGTGTATATATATATATACATATACATATAGATATATGTTCTATCTGTCTATCTTTATGTGTGTGTGTGTATATATATATATATAGGTTCTATTTTGATAAACAGCTATATGTATTTGTGTGTATCTATATACAGATACTCTATCTGTACATATGCTTCCTTTAATAAGGGAAAGTTTTTTTTTGATTGGAAAAAAGTTTTTTTTTGATTGAAAAATTTTTTTTTGTGATTGAAAAAAAGTTTTTTTTTGATTGGCATCCCAAATTATGGGGAAAGCCATCAAAAAAAACTTTTTTTCAATCAAAAAAAACTTTCAGCGAAAATCAAAAAAAAACTTTTTCACCAATCAAAAAAAACTATTTTCCAATCAAAAAAAACTTTCTCCATGTGTAGTAGTAGTAGTAGTAGTAGCAGTAGTAGTAGTAGTAGCAGCAGTAGTAGTAGTAGTAGTAGTAATAGTAATAGTAATAGTAATAGTAATAGTAATAGTAATAGTAATAGTAATAGTAATAGTAATAGTAATAGTAATAGTAATAGTAATAGTAATAGTAATAGTAATAGTAATAGTAATAGTAATAGTAATAGTAATTGTAATTGTAATAGTAATAGTAATAGTAATAGTAATAGTAATAGTAATAGTAGTAGCAGTAGCAGTAGCAGTAGCAGTAGTAGTAGTACGAGTAGTAGTAGTAGTAGTACTAGTAGTAGTAGTAGTAGTAGTAGTAGTAGTAGTAGTAGTAGTAGTAGTAGTAGTAGTAGTAGTAGTAGTAGTAGTAGTAGTAGTAGTAGTAGTAGTAGTAGTAGTAGTAGTAGTAGTAGTAGTAGCAGTAGTAGTAATAGTAGTAGTAGTAGTAGCAGTAGTAGTAGTAGCAGTAGCAGTAATAGTAGTAGTAGTAGTAGGAGTAGTACTAGTACTAATAGTATTAGTAGTAGTAGGAGGAGGAGTAGTAGTAGTAGTCGTCGTCGTAGTAGTAGCCGTCGTAGTAGTAGTACTACGGTGGATGGACAAAATCCTGCATTACCCATAATAAGGAATATACCATAATTCCCATAGTGTAGGGTCCTTAGGGTAATGCAGGATTTTGTCTATCAGCCGTAGTAGTAGTAGTAGTAGTAGTTGTTGTTGTTGTTGTTGTTGTACCTTCCTTCCTGCCTTCCTTCCTGTCTGCCTGCCTGCCTTCCTTCCTTGCTGCCTTGCTTCCTTCCTTGCTTCCTGCCTTCCTTGCTTTCTTCCTTCCTTCCTTCCTTCCTCGCCCTTTCTCCCCGCCTTCCTTGCTTCCTTCCTTCCTTCCTGCCTTCCCTCCTTCCTTCCTTCCTTCCTTCCTGTCGTGCTTCCTTTAATAAGGGAAAGTTTTTTTTGATTGGAAAAAAGTTTTTTTTTGATTGAAAAAAAGTTTTTTTTTGATTGAAAAAAGTTTTTTTTTGATTGGCATCCCAAATATGGGGAAAGCCATCAAAAAAAACTTTTTTTCAATCAAAAAAAAACTTTCAGCGAAAATCAAAAAAAAATTTTCACCAATCAAAAAAAACTATTTTCCAATCAAAAAAAAACTTTCTCCATGTGTAGTAGTAGTAGTAGTAGTAGCAGTAGTAGTAGTAGTAGCAGCAGTAGTGGTAGTAGTAATAGTAATAGTAATAGTAATAGTAATAGTAATAGTAATAGTAATAGTAATAGTAATAGTAATAGTAATAGTAATAGTAATAGTAATAGTAATAGTAATAGTAATAGTAATAGTAATAGTAATAGTAATAATAGTAATAGTAATAGTAATAGTAATAGTAATAGTAATAGTAATAGTAATAATAGTAGTAGTAGTAGTAGTAGTAGTAGTAGTAGTAGTAGTAGTAGTAGTAGTAGTATAGTATAGTAGTAGTAGTAGTAGTAGTAGTAGTAGTAGCAGTAGTAGTAGTAGTAGCAGTAGTAGTAGTAGTAGTAGTAGTATAGTAGTAGTAGTAGTAGTAGTAGTAGTAGTAGTAGTAGTAGTAGTAGGAGTAGTAGTAGTAGTAGTAGTAGTAGTAGTAGTAGTCGTCGTCGTAGTAGTAGCCGTCGTAGTAGTAGTACTACGGTGGATGGACAAAATCCTGCATTACCCATAATAAGGAATATACCATAATTCCCATAGTGTAGGGTCCTTAGGGTAATGCAGGATTTTGTCTATCAGCCGTAGTAGTAGTAGTAGTAGTAGTAGTTGTTGTTGTTGTTGTTGTTGCTGTACCTTCCTTCCTGCCTTCCTTCCTGTCTGCCTGCCTGCCTTCCTTGCTTCCTTCCTTGCTTCCTGCCTTCCTTGCTTTCTTCCTTCCTTCCTTCCTTCCTCGCCCTTTCTCCCCGCCTTCCTTGCTTCCTTCCTTCCTTCCTGCCTTCCCTCCTTCCTTCCTTCCTTCCTGTCGTGCTTCCTTTAATAAGGGAAAGTTTTTTTTGATTGAAAAAAAGTTTTTTTTGATTGAAAAAAGTATTTTTTTTGATTGAAAAAAGTTTTTTTTTGATTGGCATCCCTATAAAATATACCTATTTTTCTACCACCCCTAAACCTTTTCAGAAATAAGCAACCTGTTCCTAGGTGAAAGTGGCACACACACACACGCCACTGGCAAACACAAGGGCACGCAGAGCCCTTCTTTTCTACCTGCAGCCGGCTTGGCTCTCTCTCGAGAGAATCCCAGACCCTGCGGCGATCACTTGTGAAAGGCTCACCTGACAAACATGCTATGTCCCATGTAAAAGCCCGAACTCGCACCAGTAACAGTCCTGAGTCTTTCATAAAGTGCCGCATCTGGATCTACAAGGTCTTGCTCAGCAGCCCACGGGAAAAGGTTTTCATATGCAAAAGCTTGAACCTGATGCACAAAATATGCTTCCACTTCGCGGATGTGCTTCTCATGCTCACGTTTTGCACTTGGTTGGCCCTCCAGGAAAGGGTGCCCAGAGCGCCACGGATCTCGCTGATCTCCTGGGCCGTTGCCTTCTCCTTTGGTCGAGAGGCTCGCTGTGGAGAAATCGGAATTTCCTCCATCCAGCGATCAGTGTAGACCTTCTGATCCATGAAGATGGTGCCGTCGGGCTTCTGGACAATGTTGCACCCAGCAAACTCAAAGGCAGATTCTTCCCATTAGCCCCATTCGAAAGCTTGCTGCAAAGCAATCTTGGCAGCCATGAAGATCTCACTCTGACGATCTCCACCAAGAATGAAATCGTCCACATGGCATCCAGCGATGCCCACCAAACGGTTTTCCTTGTCCAACAGCACAAACATGCACTTGTCGAAGGCAAGCTGTCTCCATCCTGACTTACGAAGAGTCTCGGCCACAGTCTCGAACCATGCCCGTGGAGCATGACACAACCCGTCAAACGCTCGCTTGAGCTTGAGGACGGTGAAGGCATCCGCGCCTGAGCCTCCGAAGGCAGCCCCCAATTCAGCAGGTGCTTGAATGAAGAGGTTCTCATCCTCGAGGTCTTGCATAGCCTGCAAGAAAGCGGAAGCCACATCGGCGGATTCAAGGACCCACCGGTTCTTCGCAACGACCGTCAACAGCAGCATGCGGCCAAGTTTCGAAAGTGTCGGCGAAGAGGCCTGGCTTTCCACCAAATTGGGAGATTGGAAGCCGAGAACTACAAGTCGAGCTTTAGCTCGCCCGTCGGACTTCACCGTGAGCACCCACCTCATTTTCATAACCCGCGACCAGTCCAACATCTGCTTCTCGTGCGTGAGAAGGCTTCTCACCGCAGCATTCCGGATCACGTTGGAAATCTCTTTGGACTGGGCCTCGTCGAGGTTTCCCAGCAAGCTGTTGCCAGTCCTTGTCGGCCATGTCGATCTCGAACATGTACCCCGTCATGTCATCTGGAGCAGCTGGCTCCTTCCGCTTGCGGTCCTTACGTCCTTGTCCCTCAGGCGAACGGGTTGGAACATCGGGAACCATCTCGCTATCGGTGCTGTCAGCCACAACCGAAGTCTCTGCATCAGAAGCTTCCACGGGGATCATCACCTCGGTGCGCTTGTCGTACATGAACTTGCTGCCACCAGCATCCACATGAGGTAATCGATAACGACCTGGGAGTTTGCATCCCGGGACAGAACAACGAGGATCTGGTACAGCACCACTGCGAGATGCGGCTTAACCTCTCGGGGTACCTGGAACTGGAGTACCCGGTGTAGGGGTGCCAGGAACCAGACGACCAGGTATGTCAACTTCATTATCAAAAGGACCACGAGAGGATTCCGGAGGATCTCGATGTTCAACAGAGGCTTCATTCTGAGCCTTGTCGCCTGATGCGCTAGCTGTTGCCGTAGGCCTCGAAGGTAGTTCATCACGTTTCCGTTCTTTAGGACGTCTTTGTACTATAGAGGATTCCGGAGGATCTCGAGATTCAACCGAAGCTTCATCCTGGCCAGAGCGATGTTGCAGAGTGGCGGCGGGGTGACTGGCAGCCAAGCGAAAACGAGTCTCACCAGTCCAACGATCCAGCAGGCATCGAGCTGGATTCTCATGTGTACGGAGAGCTGTCCTTGATCACTTGTTCATTTCCCCCGCTACGAACAACAGTGTGTCGCTCGCCATGCAAGTCCTCCTCCTTCACTGGAATGTTCTTCACCTTGCTTGGGACCAGCATTGCCAGGCGTGGCTGGGAGTGTACACGAACCAAACCCACGCATCAAGGTCTCCAGGGTCACTGGCATGCGGCAGACAGCCGCCCCGTTCGTGATGGCCGCAGTTTCCTCCACTCGCGAAGCTGATTGCTCTTTGCCCTGATGAGGGCGGCCCCGGAGGCAACCCAGTATGTTGAGTTCTCCCGTAGCAGGATACGAACTAGGCCCTGCCATCCACCGCGCCCGTTGGCACGTCTTTCTCGCCATATCATGGCGAGCGTCCCTGGTTCGAACACCTGTGGTGGACGACTGGTAGTGTTCCCCAGTTTGGACATCTGGTCCGCCGCCTGTGCCCGACGATATGCAATGGCGGCTTGCTCCCGGAACTTGAGGGTTTCCTCAAAGGCCTTCTTGGGGTTTGCGCCCTCCGGAACCATGTCTGAAGGAACAGCCCCACGAACCCACTGAAAAGGTGAGTATCCGGACTGATGCTGGATCGTGCTGTTGCAGGCGTGGCACGCGTAATGAAACATTGAGATGACAGACAAGTCGGGGTCCTCCTTGATCATGCGGTCGACGGTTGCTTTCAAGCGTCCAATCAGCTGTTCCTCGTGGCTCATTAGCCAGTGGGCCTCAGGAGGAGAGATCAAGAGGCCGATGCCGCTCCGACCACAAAAGTCACGCATCTCCTCAGAAGTGTAGTAGAGGGCGGAGTCAGCTATCAACCACCGAGGCGCTGGACTCGTCATCATCCAGTCACGAAGAAACACCCTCGTGATATCAGCCGTGGTTGGCTCCCAGGCATCCTCGTAAATCTTCAGGCCGCTGACCACACAGTATCGGGAGGCCCGGTCGACCCAAATGCACCCTTTCAACTTCTTGACCTGTCCGGTCTCCGTCTTGAAGGCATACTCAAAGACGTCTGTGCCACAGATCTCCCAGAGCAAAGGTGGCCCCTTGGGTCGAAGAGGGTGGATGTGGTAGAGGACGTCGCGCTTCCACACAGGCCGGGCATTCCATCGACTTGGTCAGCTCAATTGCCCAACTTGGAGCACCACGGCGCTCCAGCAACTTTGCAATCCGGACAAAGGAAGAATGTCCGGAGGAACGGTGCAAGCGAAGCACCATCTGCTTGATCTCCTCGAGCTTCTTGCCAGTGGGTGGTTCCAGCGGAATCTTCTGTCGTGCGAGGGCAAACACCTCTTGAGAAGTCGAGGTTTCATGTTTTCGCTAAAACCACTCTTGTTGAAGAAGCTCGGTCCCCACGTCGGCGGCCAAAGTGCGCACACCATGCTTGGACTGTGAGTCGTCCACCACTCGCTTTTCCATTGCCTTCGGAAACCATCGAGGGTCACTGCACTGTGCGCAGCCGCCGTGGTCCTCCACATGTTCAGGGTGTCCCGGACATCGTCGTTCAAGGCCGATCTTCACAGCCTCGGAGGTTGTCATGACGCGCCACTCTTTCATCACAGGAAGACCACCGCATCTCATGCCAAAGGCGCACCCATGGATCTTGAAGTCATACACGGTCATGCCCTGTTCGGAGGCGGCATCCTTAAGGTAGGAAATCTCCGAACAGCAAGCCCGCAGCTTTGCCGGCATCTCAATCACGAAATCTCCTCCTCGTTGCAGTCCACGAGCAATGCATCCACAAAGATCCACAAAGTTTCATGAGCCCATTCCGTTCCCGTCGGAGTGCCCGCTCATGGTTCCGCACCTGACCAGGAGAAGCCATCTCCCGATGAAAAGTGCGTTGCATATGTGCCCTCATAGGAGGAGAAGCCCAGATGACCTTGGAGTCGAGTTTGGTCGTGTCCTTCTCAAATTTCTGGAACTCCTCGAGCTCAAAGAACATGGCCTCGTAGCCTCCCTGTACAAGGGAGTCAGAGGACGTTCTCGGCGGGCCGAAGGAAGAGGGACACCGGTCGTCTCGACAGGAGTGTCCTCGTAGTGCTTGTGAGGATTGTGGACACCAGCCGAACCGACAGGAGTGTCCTCGTAGTGCCCGTTCTCTCCTGGACCCGCGAGCGGAGGGCCTTCAGTCTTTTCCAGAGAGAGCCGATTGGCCCTTCTGAGCGGCGATCAGCTCCACCTGCCAGTATTCCAAGAGTCGCCGTCCTCCTCCATCAAACCACGGAGACCAACCTCTTCCATCAACTTGTCGCGCTGGGCTTGCATCCTTTGCTCCAGTTGGCTGATCTCGTAGAGGCTTTGGTGGATTTTCTCGTTGGAGAGGTTCACCGGGGACACCTCCTTCTCCGCCTCCTCGCTCTCTCGGGCATCGTTGCCCTTCGCCTTGGATATCGGGCTCTTCTTCATCGCGGATGCCTTTGGCTCCGAGCCCTTCACCCTTTCCTCCGCCGTGCTGGTAGTAGCCGCCGTTGAGTGTCCTTGTCGTCGTTCGAGGCGTTGAGGTTGTCGAGGATATAGGTCCCGGCGTCTTTCGAACTATTGGCTCCCGGGTCGTCACATTGTACCCCTGCTGCCTCAATCTCCCGGCCACTTCCATGCACTTGTCGTTGACATGCTTCTCCGTCACCTCCGATGCCTCCATCTCCATGCGAATCTCCCCGATGGCCGTCGCCAGCACAGTGTTGCTCGGTCCGGCCTGTCGGTAGATCCCCTTGTAGCCCTGCTTCGGTGTGTACTCCAACCTCAAGGCACATCGGGAACACGTCCGCCAGGTTGCGTACTGATTGTTGCGGTAGCGGCCCGGGGTGTGCTTGCCGGAGCATGGCCAGCTGTTCCATCGAGGATCGTTCTCGGGCGCTGGCAGCAGCGGCTCGCTCATGCTGGCGGTCGCGAAGGGAATCGAGCTTGAGCCTGAGCTGCTGGAGACCAACAGGAACTTCGGAGGGTGGCTCATGAGGTCGTGATGCGCCACGCGAAGACACTCGCTCGACAGGGAGGCACCAAGCTGTTGAAGCACATGGGCATGACATGAAACTGCAGCAATTTCCAGAAGCATTGGCAACATGTAATTCACGAACCTGTTCAGCTGCTGTCCGACAACCTCAAAGGCGAAACACTCCTTTTCTCGGACCTCAATCATTGAGTGCCAGGCTGCCCCTGGAACAGGAGGAGCATTGTCTTCCTCGGTGCCGGAGATGATGGCACCTCTTCCTCGGCGGGCCTCATCTGAGAAACCCGGGTTTGACAAAACAGCCTTCACGTTGCCGGACTCCATGGGCATTTGTACCCCAAACCTTTCAGCCAAGTAGGTCTTCACAGGTCCCAGGCTGCGGCTTGACGCTGCCAGGTTGACAATAAGATGTCCCCCTGGGGTGGAACCGAGAGGAAGAAGCCGTAGTTCTCCTCCTCGCTTCTGGAACATCAGAGTTCGGTCTCAATAATTGATCACAGCCTGGAGCTCGCGGAGGATCCGACCGCCAAGAAGAAGAGGAGTCTCCTGGCTGCTAGCATCATCAAGAAGGTACACCTGCATCAAGCCAATGGCGGCCGTCACCACATCGACGCGCGAGGTGGCTTGAAGTGTCCTTCCATTCCCGAACCTGAACACCGGTCGGTCCTCGAGGATGACACTGTAGCGGCATTGTGGCATTGAGGAAGCGCTCCATTGTCCCGACGCCACATGCCCACTCTGAACCTCGTCCCGGGCCTGCTGGAGTGTTTTCTGCGCTTCTTCCGCTATGGCAAAAGCTTCTGCCTCTTCCTCAAGAAGGGACTTCTCCTCCTCGCCCGGCGGCCCAGCATCAACTTCTTCATGAACTTCGTCAGGAGCAGGTTCTTCACCATTGTGGGCCCATTCGTCTTCGCCGTAGTAGTACGCGCTCCAGTCGTCCGGCTCGTTCTGTCAGTAGGCTTCAGCTCCCTCTGCTTCTTGCTCCCAGGACCAGTCGTCAAAGTCGGCGTGGAAGAAGGCCTCGGGTCCCGGCTCCAGCCGCCACGCCGATTGGCGCGGCCTCCTTGTCTGCTCCCAGCCCTCGTCGAACATAGTGCGGAGAGCCTGGCGCACGGGCACAAACTTCGTGCTGTTCTGCGTCAGCGTGAGGATTTGCTGCCGTTCTTGGTTCTGCAAAGCGCAGGCCTTCAGCAAACGGTATCCCCGAAGTTCGTCCTCGAAGAAGCCCACACTCTCAGCCTGCCCTTTCACCGTTTTCGACCTCGTCGAAGAAGTCGGAGACGGAGCTTCAGGTGCAGCAGGCTTTCTTGACGGACTCCCGGCGGCATCCGGGCGATCCTTCTTGTCGTCGTCCTCGTCGTCCGCCGTGGCAACCTGAAGCGGCTTCTGCCCACGGGCTGGCTGAAGGGACTGCTGGAGCTCCACAAAGAGCGCCTCCTCGCGGACGATAAGTTGAGGAATGCTTTCTCCTTGCCGTCGGTTCATATTCGACCAGCGCTCCAGCCTCTGAAAGGTGTCAGGAACCGGCAGCCGTTGGAGAGGCGACCCTTGCAAAACAGCAGCTTATCCAGCCCGTTGGCCGTGGCATAGACCTCGGGATTCAGGTTTCGAACCACGCTCTTAGCCGATCCGGTCAGCTTGTGCCACACACGGGGGGCAGCAAACAGGCGCTCGGTGCTCTTGAAGGAAAACTGGTACCAACGGCACTCCACAGCAAAGCGCTCAAAGGTGTTCGGGCTTCCATCCCAGCTAGGAGCATCCCCGTCCTTCGGGCCATAGGACATCTCGCGAGCACAGGAAGTGCTCCTCTCGGCCACAGTTCTTTTGTAGCCCTTGTCAACGCAAAGTACACAAAGCGGAGAATCAGGTAAAAGGGGTCGAGGGCTTCCGGCGTCTCGAAGGTCTTCTTAAAAGCGGGCCCCTGGATCTCACCGAGGAGCTCCGACTACCATGAAAGTGGCACACACACGCCACTGGCAAACGCAAGGGCACACAGAGCCCTTCTTTTCTACCTGCAGCCGGCTTGGCTCTCTCTCGAGAGAATCCCAGACCCTGCGGCGATCACTTGTGAAAGGCTCACCTGACAAACATGCTATGTCCCATGTAAAAGCCTGAACTCGCACTAGGCAAATCCAAACAAAATCTGCTTCTGCGAGTCTGTCCGCCAAGCTTCCCAAAAGATGGTCTTGTTGGCTTTATATGTTGTTCCTAAGGAAAATTGGATGTTGACTGCAACGGCAGTGTTACCATTTGTCTGTGCTCACGTCATCTCACGTCCAAACTGCGCGTTGCCTGGTGGAGAAGTTTTCCTGGAACATGATTGTGGCGTTGGCATCTTTTGACAGTTGTGAATGTATCTACATGAATGAATTCATCATGTTGCTGTGTGGTGCGTGTTGCACGCTTATCCGGAGCAACCTCCGTTGGTGCAGCATCGCCACTTCTTCATCCTACTCCATGTCGGCAATGAACTCCTCACGTGCCACCTGAACCGGCGGTAACTCGATACCGTTGTGCAACCAGTTTACACTCGAGTCTTCAGTGATGCTTGCGATCGGCAAGAGCTTTGCGTTGTCACGAATAACCACATTGCATGATTTGCAACTCGCGAGCACGTTCTTTGGGGTGTGGCTACCTAATTCACCAAGATACTCCTTCAGCTTGCTGACAACCTTCAAACGGCGACGATCTTCGCGGGAACGATTCTCTGCAGCCCACAACTTTGCGGCTTGCAACCGTTCGTGCTTGTGAACGAATGAACTTCATTGCTGTGGTTGACCATTCGAATTGAGCGAGTGCCAGAGCAGGTTCGGTATCCGTGACGGTATAACAATCCTCTTGCAGAACTTCACATGACACTGTTTCCGCCTCCTCCATTGACTTGTCCCCAAGCCCCCCCATGACCACGATGGATTTGTTGACTTCTCGGGCATGTTGGTTGTGAGGGTCATGGTTGCTCTCCAATCGGGCGATGCGTTCTTCAAGTTTTGTTCGTGCTTGCTTCTCGGCAGCCAACTCCGCGTGCAAATTCGCAATGGATGCATCGATCTTGGATGATATACGATGCTCAACCTCGGATAACTCTTCTCGCATCAAGGTTTGTGAAATGGCTATTGTTGCTGCACTCATCTGCAGCTGTGCAACCTCCTGATTACTGGGTGCGCTGAGTGCTCCTTTATGTACCTGTGCCGGTCTGTGTCGAGATCCAGCTTTTGCTTCCTTATCCGGGGTACCGTCTGGCGCTGATCTCTTGGAAAGCACCGGCATGTCCACATCACCAAATGTGACGAATTCCTTTTGGAAGTCGGTACTGATGTCTTGCCACTGCGCACCCAAGGTGGTAGCTTCGCCGTATGTTTTTGCGTATTTTCCAAAACCTTCCCAAGTTTTGGACCCTGGCTTCTTGGGGTTCTCGCCTCGGAAAGATATGGCGGTCTCACTAATTTTGAAGAGCTTGTTTTGCACTTCAGACAGCGGCATGGTCCCAACAATCCCGCAGCACCGGGACTTGTGCCCAATTGTTGAAGCTTGACTCTTGAGCCAAAATGGCTACGGTATGTGATTATATGCACATGTATATGTATATGCATATGTATACGTATATGTATATGTGTACTTTATATATATATATATATATATATACATATATATATATATATATATATACATACATACATACATACATACATACATACATACATACATACATACATATATATATATATATATACATACATACATACATACATACATACATACATACATACATACATACATACATGCTATATATATATATATGTTATATGTATGTATGTATGTGTATGTGTATGTGTATGTGTAAAAGTGCGTGTAATAATATGAATTTTTTGAACTTGAACCCTCATCCTCGAAGACCTCTTTCTAAGGCTGTCGGGGCGACAAAGGTCCCACACAGCCCCCGTCTCTTCCCAACTCCCAGGCAGGCCGTGCACGACCCTCCAAGCTCACGGCACGTGTCCGTAGTAGTCGAGGACCGCCAGACCTGGCGGCGAGGGGAGTCCAGCTTAGGCAGTGTCAGTCTCACCGGATTTGGAGTTGGCGAGCGTGCGACAGCATGTGTACCGTTGAAATTTCACCACTCGCACATACCGTTGTAATTTAGGGCGTCGCACAGAGTGGCCTGAAGGTGAGGCCTTAAACTTGCCATTCTGAACATCCACGGGCCCCACCCCAGAACCCCTTCCCAGGCGTACGTTCTGCTTTGAGGTTTGCCGAGTCCTCCGGAGAGAAAGTACACCGCAGCCGCCTGAGGCAGGTCTGCAATTGCC
Source organism: Symbiodinium sp. CCMP2592 (assembly GCA_905221615.1). Taxonomy (NCBI): domain Eukaryota; class Dinophyceae; order Suessiales; family Symbiodiniaceae; genus Symbiodinium; species Symbiodinium sp. CCMP2592. Next base: position 75,159 of record CAJNDT010000204.1, on the reverse strand, counting down.
AATGAACCACAGTAGTAGCCGCTGTAGTAATCATGATGATGGAATAAAAGTACCGATAGCGTGGCAGTCATGCTTACGACTACTATGACTATTCCCGTTCTCTGAGTCTTCGCACGTCTCCCTTGCGAGCAGCTGCTATTGCTTTGTATTCTCGGAGCCCCTTGCAAGAAACGCGGCGTGCTTCGGCAATAACAAACAGCTCTCGACCCGATACCTGTGGCGTCGATATCTTCTGCGGCAAACCCGTTGCGACTCTTGTACACTGCCGCCTTTCCTGTGGAAACCTCTATGCCCTGGAATGCCCTGGACTCGAAGCCCCACGAGCAAACTGGGACGCGGGCACATCTCTGAGCACCAGGTAGCTGTCCCCGTATTGGACACAGCGGATCACTCCGCGATGGTCATTCATGGCGTTGAGCACGCCGTACTTGCATCGGTGGAAGCCCTGAAATCGCACTATGAAGCAAGCATAAGCAAGCCGAAGATAGCTACAACTGGCTCGTGTGAGGAAGGCCTGCGCTTTGTCGTAGTAGCCCCCGAAAAGGTCCCGCTCCCACTTTTCGCGGACGGCGGGCTTCAGAAGTCCTGGAAGAAACCGTTACGCCAGGGATCACTTCAGGAGCATACATATTAGTGTAGATATGTGTAGATCAATACTGCGGCAGGACGAAAGTCCGTTCCACTTGCTTGCAAACCCTGTGCCGCTTAAGCTCCTGCACCAAAGTCGTCCGTTCGGAACTATCCAGCGAGGCAACGAAGGCCAATGAAACTGCACTTGTCTGACTTTTTCTGTACTTCATGTCCTCCGCATGATCCCGTAAGTGCTATTAAGTGCTCAAGTGCGACGAAACTTGAGAGCTGGTCACGAAAGCTAGAAGCACGAGGTCCGGTGCTGAGCTCTGCAAAGCGATGTGCACGACAGTAGCGGAGGGAAAGTTTGGGCCGGTGAAGGGTGCAGGCGTTGCTCGTTCATTTAACTCTTGAGAAAGTAATGTGCGAACGACAACTAGAGGTAACTCTGGAGAGAAGACCGCACTTCAGTCGCCGAACGTCAGACACAAACAAAACCAAGGGACCTTGAGGAGGGGGGGGGAGGGGGGGACCTCATGATAGGGGGGGGGGCCCCCCCCCCTCCACCTTATCCCAGGCACAACCACCTTAAAGGAGGGAGGGAAGCGCACCTTATCAGTGGAAAACGCATAATGACAAGGTGAAGGGGGGGGGCCCCCCCCTACCCCCCACCTTAACTCTTGGACGTCCCACCTGATAAGGTGCAAACCCTGTTTTTTCCCTAGTGCCTTAATACAAGTGAATTGCTAAAGGGCAACTCCCGCGAGCTCCACAGAGCTAGCTTTCGTGACTGCAATCCTGGCGCTGTGGTGTTTATCTGAATATGATTTCTCCGCGGAATGGTGCTTTTCTTTCGCAGGGCTTTCCCCGTGACTTGCTGGCGGAGTGTTGGTCGCAGTGGTAGTAGTGGTAGTAGTAGTAGTAGTAGTAGTAGTAGTAGCAGCAGCAGCAGTAGTAGTAGCAGGACTACTGTAGCACTGTAGTATTGTGGCAGCTATAGGCGATAGAGGCAACCACTCGGGCCACACGCATGTGTTGAGCAGCTCTAGAACTAAAGCCATCATTGTAGGACAATTACCAATTCCCTCCCTAAGCACGGATGGGGGGACTGGTACCTGTCGTAGCCGAGTGCAAGCAACATCTGAGAATCGGCCTCCGGACGTGGCAGTCTCGAACCTGAGCAGGCGACTGCCAAGAAGGTGCAGGGCGCACCCAAGCATGGCGCACGCGCAAGGCCGCCCGAGCACGGCGCTGATTCCGATAGTGCGTATCACTCTCCAGGAACCGCAGCATCTTCTGGAGATCGATGTGTACGATGATCGGGGCCATCTCACGGATCCAGGCCAGCCTTGGAGGGAGCCCTTGCGACAAGAAAAGGACGTCGCTTGCAGGATGTTGAATGGTTGTGTTAAATCAGACGAGCAACGTCATCCACAGGTCAGTCTCCTTGATGTCAGACCCCAGTTTTGCAATGCGTCTCTGCAACTTTGGCAGGGCATCGTCATGGTTCCGTTTTGCCATGGCTCGGATATGCCTCACCTGAGTGCATGAAGCCCACATGCCTCCAGCATCATACCACGCAGCCTGCCGCCCCCGGTGCAACTCGGCTCCGAACTGCGTTTCTTTGGCATTCAACCAATTTGGACGCTTCGGAGAACTCCGTCGGGGGGACCACGAGCCGCCAATACGCCTTGCAATGGCTGCCACAAGTCCGGTGCAAAATCACACCCTGATGCCGCATCCGATGCCTGTGCATCGTCTCTGATGCCTGCCTGACAGAGGAGAGGGATGTAGGAAAGAAGCAGAGGAACATCTTCGTGTCACAACGCAGCCGAGCCCTTCGTTCCGGACTCAAGGCGTGGTTGTTGGTGTGTGTGAAGGATGTGGTGGGGGCTGGCTTGCGCCTCTACCCTTTGGAAACGGTTGGTCTGCACTAATCTCGTTGGGGCCTAGGCTTGACACCGCGCCTCTGAGCATGACGCTTGTGGTCGTCAAAGCTTTCGGTGTGCCCCTGTGCGTGTGTGTCTCATTGGTGTGGCCTTGCAAGCTTGCAGGTCAGTTTGAGTTCAGGGTCGTCGTGGATGTGTGTATTCATGATGTAAGCAGCTGGACGTTTGCAGTCCGAACGCTTCGGGGGGCTTTGTCATCTTTGGGGATGGCCTGCCTGTGCCCTTGCCGCTAGACGGTGCAATCCCGGCCTCCAGGAGGTTCAGCCGCAGCTGCTCAGGATCTTCGGATTCGGCACCCATTCGATGCCTCGAACTTTGCAGCATCGGCAAGAATCTCTCGGCAATTTTTGCAAACACTCGGTCCCCCACCCGTGCTTCGCTTCCATCTGCTTCCGGCGGATTTCGAAAAGGCGCAAGCTCCCTCCCATGCGAGCGACGTACTGGTGGAATTCCACCAGACTCATCTGGCGGTCCTTGCCCGAAGCTGAGGTGGACGCTTTAATTTAATGCAACAGTAGGCCCCAGACTCCATCAGTGTCGACTGCTTTGAGAAGCTTTTCCACATCGTCATCCTCCTGTCAATCATATCTTGCTGATTCTTCCTGCTGCAGTCTCCCTGCCATGCAACGAGCCTTCGGAAAGCCGAGGTACTCCAGCATGGTACGTATCTGAGAAGGGTACGCAGCAGATGCAGTTGCGGCAGAAGACGAGGGCAATGCCTCCGCTTCGGACAAGGTCTCCTTTCCCGGCTTCTTGAAAAGGTTGAAGGCCGCCGCTAGCGTCGTGGTCTGAGCCGTGAAGCCAAAGTGCCGAAGTGCGGAAGTGCCGAAGGAGCGTCTGAAACTCGCAAACGGCGCCTCGAGCTCAACTTCGTGCTCCAAACGCTCGAGGATGTCCTTGGCTTTCTCCTCGTCGCCCTCGCAGACGGCCGTCTCACACTCCTGCACCCACAAATTCAAGCCAGGAAGGTACCCTCGGTAGAACAAACAGTCCTGCACAATGGCATACAGGCCGTGCGAGGGCAGTGCAAGAAGAGGATATCTCTTCTGCATATCCTTGAGGGCATGGGCCATCTCACTCTCCTGAGTCTCAGACAGAGTACTCCTTATTATGCCTATGCCAACGCCAAGTAGAGACCAGTAGTAGAACAGTGCCAGCCACTCAAACGAACGGATTGCTGTCCGTGAACAGAAGAGAATGAAATCGGAATGTTCGCCCAGGGCACGACATCCAGGGTAACATGACTGAAGTAAACTGGAATTGTGTCGAAACCGTGAGCCCCCAACGGGCTAACCAGAAACATGCTCAAGGAGTGGCCGAAATCCACAGAGAGGTCCACGTTGCAGTGGCGTCTGGTTGAGATGTCAGCCGAAAACGATCCAAACACACGACGCTGCTGCTGGCACGTTTCCGTTTTGGCACCACACTCACTAGCAGTCGAGGTTTCAAACCACAATTTAATATGACTCCATGCGGAATGTCGGCAGCGAAATGTTGAATCTTTGCACCCTTAAGCTTAGCGTCAAATAACCCGTGGGTCACTAAGCTGCCGGCCGGCATGCCGCGGCTCGCGTCTGGCCCTTCCGCAGAGGGCCACGAAAGAACGCTCCTTTCAGTCTCACCCAGGGTTCGACAATTCCACTGGAGTTCGGGTTTCGCAAGCTAGGCACCCGGCTCATCTTTCGTGTCCACACTCGGCGCAAGGCACGCGCTGCATCCCAGCTTCCACCACAGCATCCCTTCAAGCCGCGGCCGCCAGGGCCAGTGCCCCGGGATGCTTCACTGCCGCATCCTTCATGGCCTTGAGCCAAAAGCCCTGAGCCAAGAGAGGCCAGCGGCAACATGTCAATTGAATGGATGCCCTGCCGAGAAAAAACGTGGAAATGATCACGATGGCCGCAGTCATGTGCCACGCAATCAGGTTGAATTCAGAGAGTTCCCCTAGCCGCTATCCTACTCTTGCATCCGCGAAGAGCCTCAAAATAACTGCGATTTCCGCTTCTGGAACGAAGCCATCGCCATCTGGCCTGGCTTGACAACGAAGACCTCCCTTTTGCTTGAGACCGAAGCATGCATAGATGCAGAAGAAAGGCGAGTCCATGCGCTCCAAGACATAGGTGAAGACGTCAGGACCTCCGTTTGCAGCAAGACGAGGCTCAAGAGAGCGGCATCCATCGCCAGCTTGCAGTGGTCTAAAAGCACTTGCAGTTTTGCGGCTGTGATAACAAATCAACTGCGCAGACCTGTACAAAGCTCCATGACGAGGAAGAAATTAGTAACATCATCGAAGTACTCGATGACCTGCAAAGGTCCGTAGTCTTCACGTTCGGACCAACATTGCAACTGATGCACAGCAGCCTGGCATATGTCTGTAACGTGCCTCTACAATGTGTGGATGGTCTAGCTCCTGCAAAGCCTCAGCCGGATAAAGCGGAAACCTTGCACGTTCGAATCACTTCTTGCCAACGAGCCTTGAGTTCTAGCTGAAACTCTTCGTCTGCCGTGCCGGTGTGTGGTATCTCCTTCACAGCCTGCACAAGACACGGAAGATGGTCAAGGCCAAGGAAAGCATGGCAGAAGTCTTCTGGGGCCAAAGGCTCGAAGCATACCTGTGCGGCGGTGGCGCGCCTTCTCAAGACATTCTGGACAAATGCAAAAGTACCTCGGGCTTACTTGACGCACCTTGTGAACTTTGCCAAAGGAGCCTTCCCCAAGCACTTCAAGAAACTCGTACTCGTTGTAAACCTGAGGACGTTCATCTGTGCGAGCATGTCTTGTTGCCTATCATCGGGCCACAGCTACCCGAGAAGTTGTCTTCCCACAACTTACTGTTCATCCCATCATGCTTCAGTGGGACGGTCACGCCACACTCACCACGTGCCTGTCGGTCATTTTTCCGCACGAGATCCTCCCAAAAGAATCAGGGGGCCGGAGTCCACGCTCACACTAAGGCCACTACAACATCTACGATCTAGTCTCGCTCGTACTGGACCGAGCCATCGCGAAGATAAAGCACATCGGAAGTGTTCGGGACATGCACGTGTTCAAATTGCTGCCAGATTGCACACGGCTTCCGGCATCTCAGCTTGCACATACCAACTGTCAACGGAACACAGTAACACTGCACGATTAGGGATGGCTAGGGGAAGCTCCTGCCTGTGTGTTCGCCGTGCGGAAGTGCGAGCACACCCATCGCGAGCAAGAACAAGCAGCTTGGCCGAAAGAAAGTATGGGAGTGTTTCTGTGGCATTTCACAACAGCAGATCTCCACAGCCCTAGCACAGGTTGGCCAGTTTGGCACTAGACGATGGATGCAGGGGTTGCACCCCTTCCAGTAATCAGGCTGGTCGGGCCATAGCGCGCTGCGCATAAGTGTGCCGCGTAGATTTTGTAGAGCTTAGCCTCAACACGGAGTCATCCCAAGAGTACTTGTCGAAGGTTTGTACCAGGGCTTATAGGACGGCTTACAAAAGTTTTGGCAGAAGGGATGATAGAAGGGCTGATGGATGTGTGGATGGATGGACGGACGGACGGACGGATGGACGGATGGATGGATGGATGGATGTGTGGATGGATGGACGGAGGGATGGATGGATGGATGGATGGACGGACGGACGGATGGATGGATGGATGTGTGGATGGATGGACGGAGGGTTGGATGGATGGATGGATGGATGGATGGATGGATGGATGGATGTGTGGATGGATGGACGGAGGGATGGATGGATGGATGGATGGATGAGGTGTTTCTTTGCAGCCAGCGCTTTCGGGACATTCATTCTCTTCTTTGCCTCTTGCATGGCTGAACGAGTCGCGAAGCAAGTTTGCAGTGTCTAGTTAATACGATTGCGGCTCCCTCGGTTTAAAACTGCTGAAGTTTGTCTCTCCGAGCCTCACGGCTGAACTCCGCTGGAGATGGGCACACCACAGGGCTGCATGGGAATGCCTCAGCGTCACAAGAGATCGCAAGGCCTCGGCCCATGCACAAGGATCCATCCATCTTCAGCCGAAGAAGTGAAAGCAACGCCACTCCCACTTGGGAAATGGCGAGTGTACGCATTGGAGTCGGCGTCGAAGCATTTGGATCCTGGCCCATGCGAGGAGCCGCGGCAAGCTAGGCCGGGCCGTGACATCCGTCTGCCGGGCTCCACGACAGACGACAGCCGACACCAACCCACCAGGGCCCAGGATTGCCCCCGCCGGCGCCCAGCGCCCGCAATTCTCCAGATGTCTTATTCGAGCCTTCCCGGCCCTTTCGACACAGCCAGTGCCGAAGAGCAGAGTTGCAGCCGCTTTCGCACTGGTTCTCGTCCGGAAAGAAGTCAGCAAGAGTACTTTACAACAATCTTAGGCTTTATGATTCCGAAGTCTTCCTTGTAGATTCTCCAGAGCCTTCAAAGGAACACTGGTCCTCCTCCAAAGGAGAGCACAAAGGTGACGGCGTCGCCTTCGCAGACACGGATTCACAGCCCTTGGCTCGCTGGAATGAAACACAGCACATCAACCGCAAGGCTCGTGAGAACCCTGCCGGCGGAAAAATATTCTCCGTTCCGCGTTCTATGGGGTGGTGTGCTCAAGGTCCCCTTCGTTATGAGTTTCATTCCCTTCAAAGACTTCCCCGACATCCACTGAAAAGCTGCGAGACTAGGAGTGCGTCCATGCCCATGACAGGCTACATCATTTAGAAAGGTTGTCGGCTACAGCGCTCGAAGGTTTGTGCTGTACCGGCATCTTACCCGAAAGACCTATACTCAGATGGACTGATGTTCAAGTCCGCATTGGCATGACTGCTCCGTCTGTCTGAGACATCGGCCCCGTAGCCACACTGCGTGTCGGCACTGTCATTTCGCCTTGCCGGGCCAGGAGACCCCAGTTGCTCAAACTGACTCGGCCTGTCCATGGTTCGAAAGCCCTGACGCGCTAAGCGCGAGGCTCGAGAGGGCAAAGCTTTGGACCACCTCGCCTCTTCCGATGCCACTCCTGCAGATCCACACATCTCCACAACTCCCAAACCTGAAGAGCGTTACCTGCAGGACCCCGGGCTGGGCACAGTCCGAAAGCCCGCGGGGATACTTCGACCCAACTAGTCGGACTTGGGTCGCAACTCGAAACAGCCGACGGCACAATCTCACTGGAGATGCCAACAGATAAAGGCCACTTCAACACACTCCAAGGTCCCATCACTTGTCCGAGCTGCTATAAGGGCGCACATTCGAAGGCCAGCGGCAAGCCTTCGCATGAAAGGGTGCATTTCAGTTCCATGATGTTCCATGCCAGGCGGTGCAGCGAGCGTCCCATGCAATGTCTCGCTGCCACGAGAGTTCTACCTCCTGCAGCCGTCACTCGAATATGGCCATCTCCGCAGAGCCAGCGGCGAAATTCACAGCATTGTTTACAATTGGTAGACATTGAAATGCTAGACCTGATGCTGAAATCTTCTGGAAGCTGGTGGCACTGTGCATCATGGTCAAAGTGAAGCCTGCACCCACAGCACCCCACACCAGAGTGGGCTGTACAGAACAAGGGCTCTGAGCCTGTGCCGCCGACACACGTCAAAAACCAAAGCTGCACTGGCAAACTGAGGCCACGAAAAAAGCGATGCAACTTCTTCGGCAACAAACCGCCGGGCTTTGCATGAGGTTCGTGTGTGCACGCCACCACCACTTTTGGGCAGCAGCTGCACCTTTCTTCCGTTTCGTCGTACAAAGCTAGGCAGGGTGAGACAAGGAAATGGGCTGCAGCTTTCGGCATGCGATCACCTGCTTCGTGACCACGAGGAAGCAGAGCCGTCCCTGGTAGTGCAAGACTTTGCCGAGAGTTTCGCGGTTGCGGTGACACTGTGACGTTAGCTCTCGAGATCACTCCCCGTTGCAGCAGTTGCAGGTGCGAATCTCGTTGAAGGCTGAGGCTCGGCTTCTCTCAAGCCACTTCTCAAAGATGTGGTTACGGCGGTTATGCTTCCAGTTCCACCTGCTGCTCGCTGGCTTCCGCCCTGATCAGCCGAAGTCTCTGCGACTGTCTCACTTCGGGACAAGCTTGACTTCCTGATGGCCAGGTCACTTCGTGACTCTGCGACCGTTTCCGACAGCCTGTCAACCTTTTCTGGTGCAGCGCTGCTTCTGCTTTGCCTCGTCGCCCTCGTCGCCCTGAGGGATGGCCTCGCCGCTGGCGTCGGCTCTGCGCCTCGGCTCGAAAGGCTCGGATCCTGCAGCTGTTGGCTTAGTTGGCTTGTGCTTCTCGGCGAAGCCTCTGCTTTGTCTCTGCTGCGGCTTGCCGCACCCGTTTTGTCCGAAGCCTGGGCTCGGGATGCCTTCTTCGACAGCATGCTGACATTCGCTGCTCGCTGCGGCGAGTCTGAGTCTGATCGCTGCATGTACTGTGCTGTTGTCACGCTGGGGCGCCAGTTAGACTCGACTGGAATGGAATCTCCTGCCTCAGTGGCGTTGCTCTCGTTGGCTTCCCCTTGTTTTTGTGCAGTGCTGGGCTCTGCCTGTGTTTTCAAGGAGCCACCTTTCGGCACTTCATTTGCGCTCACGGCGTCAGTGACGGCTGGCTGTGCGACCTGCGCCTCCTGCGAATCATCCCCGCTTCCAGGCTTCTCCTCGGTGTGATTGACACGCAGAGCTGCTTTGCGTGTTGCGGTCTGGTCTGCTTGACCGGTCCGGGCAGTGGTGTGTGAAGACTCTTCTGCTGCCAGGCTCGCAGCTGTTGCACTCTTCTCCTCGAAAACTCGGTGCAATGTGTCCTCACTCGGCGCTGTTGCAGCACCCTCTGCCGTTGATACATTCGTTTCTTCGGTAGCTTCTTGCAGCGCCTGCCCTGCACCAACTCCGCTTGCTTCAGCTGCTGGAGCTTCGTCTTTCGTCCCAATGCTCGGGTCCTTTGATTCAACTTTGGCACCTGGCACATCTGCAAGCGCCGAGTGGTCTTCTGCACCAGCTGCAATTTGGCTTGTCGGCCCATCTACTGGGGCTTCACCTTCTGCAGTTGCCGTCTGCCCCACTGCTGGTACATCTGCCGATGCTGCGACATCTGCAATAGCTCCGGTGGTGTGGCTTTGTGTTGGCTCACCTGCAGGGGCTTCCCCGTGCACGGCAGTGGCAGCCTGGCTTTGTGCTGCCTCATCGGCCACTTGGCTCTGCGTTGCCTCACCTGCAAGGGTTTCCCCGTGCACGGCAGTGGCCGCATAACTTTCTGCTGGCTCATCGGCCACTTGGCTTTGCGTTGCCTCACCTGCAGGGGCTTCATCGTCCGCCGTAGTGGCCGCCTGACTTTGTGCAGGCTCATCGGCCACTTGGCTCTGCGTTGCCTCACCTGCAGGGGTTTCATCGTCCGCCGTAGTGGCCACATGACTTTCTGTAGGCTCATCGGCCACTTGGCTCTGCGTTGCCTCACCTGCAGGGGCTGCATCGTCCGCCGTAGTGGCCGCCTGACTTTGTGCTGGCTCATCGGCCACTTGGCTTTGCGTTGCCTCACCTGCAGGGGCTTCATCGTCCGCCGTAGTGGCCGCCTGACCTTGTGCTGGCTCATCGGCCACTTGGCTTTGCGTTGCCTCACCTGCAGGGGCTTCATCGTCCGCCGTAGTGGCCACATGACTTTCTGCTGGCTCATCGGCCACTTGGCTTTGCGTTGGCTCACCTGCAGGGGCTTCATCGTCCGTCGTAGTGGCCACATGACTTTCTGCTGGCTCATCGGCCACTTGGCTTTGCGTTGGCTCACCTGCAGGGGCTTCATCGTCCGCCGTAGTGGCCGCCTGACTTTGTGCTGCCTCATCGGCCACTTGGCTTTGCGTTGGCTCACTTGCAGAGGCTTCATCGTCCGCCGTAGTGGCCGCCTGACCTTGTGCTGGCTCATCGGCCACTTGGCTTTGCGTTGCCTCACCTGCAGGGGCTTCATCGTCCGCCGTAGTGGCCACTGGCTCATCTGCGGGCTCTCCACCATCTGGTTGGGGAGCAACATCTGCAACTGCCAGGCTTGGAATCTGCATGCTGGGTGACCGAGCCATTTGAGCCCTCAAGCTCGCGTAGCCTTCTGAAATCGGCTCATGTCCATCGTTTGTACCCTCCTGGCGTTCCTGGCCATCCTGGGAATCATCACGGTGGTCAGCTTGAGCGGCTGCTGGCTCGTCACCTATTTGGGGAACTCCTTGCTGCCCGACATCTTCATCCACGCTGGTCGGAACTGGGAAGCGTTGCTGCAAATCATGACCCCCATCACCTGGAATGCTGTCTGCTGGTACGTCAGCCTGTTGTGCAGCTTCTTGTGGCTCGTCCGTGCGGTCCATGTGAAACCGTTCATCCAACCCTGGTGAATATCTTTTCGATCTGGCTCTTGAGCTTTTTGGGCGGTCCAACTCCAGCCCTTGATAAGAACTCTGAGTTGCCTCAGTGTCTGCCTGCTCGTTGTGACGATCCTCAAGCTGTGAATAATCTTTGGCTCCTCCGAAGCGGTTTGTGCTGCTGGGCCAGTCCTGTCCGATGCCATGCTTGCTACACCACACGTCGCATTCCCGGCCTAGATCGGGCGGAGTAGGGGCTTGGGGGGTGGGGGCCGTTGCGGGGGCGTGGAGATTGGAGGTCGGGAAGAAAAGGAATAATGTGAATACTGAATACTAGGATGAGTAAGCAAGAAATAACAACAATAGCAAAGGTAATAATAGTAATCATAATCATCGTCATCATAAGTATTAACATTGGGATGGTAAAAGTAATAAGTCATAACTTTAACAGGAACAGTGATGGAAACTTGTAAAAATTGCGGAACATAATAATGATAATAAGAACAAGAATACTGAGAGCAATAGGAAAGACATGAAAACGGTAATAATAATTGTAACAATGATAATAGGAATAAAACAAATGTAGTAATAGTACAAGCAAAAGAAACAGCAATAGTAGTAGCGACAGTAATCGTGATGGTGATAGGAATAATACAAGTATTGGCAGTTTAAAAATTGTAATAATGATGGCAATACTACAAGAAATAGCTAAGTAATAGCAAATACAACAGCACTAAAAGAGTAATTGTAGTAGTATACTAAAGCAATCGTAACCTGAATACTAATACTGAAAGTAATACTGACAAGACTAATAGTAATAGTATTGGTAACAGTAATAATAGTATAGTGATAATGATAGTTTCGTATTCACCGCAAGAATATGAGGAGTAATAATTTTGGCACACATAGCAATAATAGCAATCGTAGTCGTAAACGATACAGCAAATGCTAGTAGTCGTAGGATAGCACCAGTAATGCCAACGGTAATGGTAACAGTAACAATTCTAATACTAGTAAAAGTAAAACTCATGAATTCTGACAGTAACAGTAGTACCAATAGCAATAGCAATGAGAATGGCAATGGAAGTAGCAGTCGTAGTAATGGTAGCAGTAGCAATAGCAATGATAACAGCAATAGTGGTAATACTGGTAGTGAGACTAGTATGTCCGTATAAGGTAGTCAAGTCAAGTCAAGTCCTGCATGCCATAAGGCGGCCTCTTGGAGAAGCTAGCAATAAAACACAACGCTACAACTGCGCGTGATTATACACGGTGTATCGTGGTGTCAAACTGCGGTTGAACATGACATCACGTCATCGTCAGAATTATTCGGAACACAATCCGTTTACGAATGACTATTGTGTTCGAAACTGTGCCCAATCAGAGAATGCATCACGCGCGACATCGAAAAAGTTTCTCACACACTCATTCCAGCTATCAAATTTCAGAAAAGTGTGCAAAAGCTTCAAGATGCATCTGCCAGGAATTTCGAGGTCTGCCAAGAATTCGTGTTCCAATTGGGGACCAATTCATCGCGCGTTTAACCCATCGGTCCGCTGGCAATGTTGTCACATCTCTCTCTCTGTCTGCAACATTGTCACATGGTGGTCTAAATTCCAATAGGAATGGAGGCATTTAGAAGACCAACTTTTCAGCTGTAAGCTCTGAGTCAACCGTCGGACATGCTCATTCCAATTGTGCAATACTTCATACCATGGTAAAGTTCAATCAAGCCCCGAAGGTGGCCCAACCATCCTTCTAAGCAATCGTCGCCACTCTGAACCCAACTTTCGGAGATGAGGCATGGACATTTTACGATGCCCTGCACCAAAACATGCCACCGGCATTACGACGGCCTCGAAAAACTTGACGTGAAGCGATAATGGAACATGCCTGTAATTAGTAATAGTAATATTATTAACAATAATACGCATAATGATAGGGCTTCTACTAGCAAATGTATAGCGATACTACTAGCAATCGTAATAGTCATGGTGATAGTACTAGCAAAAATAATGGCAGTAGAAACAATAATAGTAACAGTAATAAAAGAAGTAATGATAGCGTTAGTAATAATACTAGCAAAAATAGTCATAGTAGTGATAATAGTAGTAATACTAGCAAGCACAAGGAATAAGAGTAGTCATGAAAGTAATACTTACAGACCAACAGTAATAATAGTAGCAATAATAATAGTACTAGTAATTGTTGAATAGTACGAGTTGTTACCGCGTAGTTACTAGTAGGTACTGGTAATCGTACTAGCAACAGTAACATCAATAGCAACAGTGATAGCAACAATAGCAGCAATGGCAATAGTCATAGTACTAGTCATGGTAGCAATAGTAATGACAATAAAAAATGACAGCAATACCAACGGTAATAGGAACAATAACAGCTATGGCAACAGTAATGGAGACAGTTTCTTGCAGTAGTAACAGTAATCATATCACGGCAATAAAAATCGCAATATCAGTGGTAGTAAGAAACCGAATAAGAGTAAGAATAAAAACAAGAGTCAGAGTAAGACTGAGAGAGATCGTGGTAGTGCTCGTGGGAACAATAATAGAAAAATAATAGTAGGGGTAGTGAACGTTTTAGTACTATCAATTGCGATTGCACAAATAACTGTCCTACTTGTAGTTGCAGCGGTAGTAGTTGTTGTTGTCACAGTAGTAGCAGTAGCATTGGTAGCAACAGTAGTAATAGTAGCAGTAGTAATGGTTCTTTGTCACCAGTAGTTGTGGTAGTATAGTTAGTACAATTTCGTAGCAATAACAGTCATCGCCGTGGTGATATTTTTGTTTCTCCACGTGCCTTCTTACCGTCCGCCTAACATGCAAGTCCAAGTCCCCGTGCAACCTGCGCGCTACGGGCCGAGGCGGCAGGGGCTGGGAGGCACTGCATCGTGCAGTACGCGGAAATAATACGAGTAATCATGCAAAAAGCGCAACTGCAATAACAATAGATCTTGCTCTAAATCATTATAGTACCAACAATTATGACCATGAAATTAGTATTAGCAGCAGCACAGCTTGAAAGCTCCGTGTACTTAGTTCTTTCCGTCTTTCTTTCTTGAGCACCCCGCCCCTTCCGACTGCCCTGCCACCCCCCCACTCATAGCCCCCGCCCATGCGAACGCCCCTCCAACAAAAGAGAGAGCAAACAGTTTCGAAACCATTGCCATGTCCTCGTTGGTGCCCGCTGTCATTCCTCGACCTGCGGACAACAAGAACGTAGACCATCAAACATTTAACAATGCCTCCAAGGCCCAAGCGATTAAAGTCGACTTGCTGCCTGCATACATTCTGCACAATGCGTGCCAATTCGCCAATCAGCTATCACAACGCACTCCTGGGCAAACACACACTGAAAAAACGCGAGGTTCGGGCCCGAGTTGGACACCGTTTGGCTGTGACCTTGCACGACCCGCTTGCCACGGCAAAGGTCCGGAAGAGTTGGGGCCGAGACATGGGCGGCTCCTCGGCGCAGTGCAACCCGCAGCCACAAAAAATCCACGGCTGGAAGCTGGGGGCACAGCCATCACGACAGCACCGCCACCGGTGCTCGCTGAAACTACACGACCCTCTTGTGCTGGACCGAGCAGAAGCAAAAGCAAACAACCTCAAAGACGAGAAATCCTACGCCGGGCATGTGCCCATCATTCCTCGCTGTCTTCAATTACTGAGTCCGCTGCTTGCCGTGATTGTCGTCACGGCCACCGGAACTGGTCCTGAGTGAACTTTGATTTGTGCCCCTGCTCTTTCACTGACAACACCCGAACCCATGCCGAGCCCAACACGCTCCGCAACATGTTTGGTTGCACGCTCTCCGTAGTAGAACTGGGCATACGAAGTTTTCACATATGGGCATGCACCACGCGACCTAGCTCTGTGATTCGCCGAGGGACGCAGTACTCGATGCACAACTCCATGCCCTGGGCCACGGACATCAACACTCAAGCTGGAAGCTAACTAATCAGCCAATGGTCGGGTATATCCGAGTGCTGCACGGCGGCTTGCTCCTTGTGTGATCGCGGCAGGTGCTGCGAACCGAAAACAGGACAGCAAACTCCAGTTGGTGCCCATGCAACCAATCCGAACACTGGCGTCGAAGAAATGACTGCATAGACGAATCTCAGGCGATTCTGGATTGCCATGTGCCTGTTGAGCAATATATGTTTGTGTTGTGTAGTTTTCCAACACAGCAGTTGAACGGTGAGCCATTTCAGAGAGAGACGAGTCCGTTAACGACCATGTGTCATGGTCAGAGCGTGACACTTCTGTGCTTGCCAATTTTTTTTTTTTGACGCGCACTTTTTGCGACAATCCGCGACGCGGTCCCAGTGCAGCAGGCCCAAACCCAAGGCGACGTCCTACGGCGTGAAGTCCAGGCTTGCTGGCACGGCAAGGCGCTGTCAAGGGCGCGGTGGCAGACGGCTGGCAAGGGGCGGGGTCTCGTCGAAGCGAGTCGAAGAGAGAACCTCGCTGAGCAGCGGCTGGTCGCCGTCGACATGATAGCAATTCACAATGAGCAAGAACCAACGTGAAAAGGCAAAAGTAACGTGAACATCACTTCAATGAAGCATTGGCAAATTCTACCTGCGAGGTGAACAATTTGTACAACTACACAGCATACAAAGGCGGCACTCACTGGCTTTCACAAATTTAAAACACAAGTTTAGAACGGAAAACGGTTGCAAGATGTTGCAAGCAGTGCCTCAAATCGGAATGTGCTCAAGTAGGTTCACATGCCGCAGCAGCTTGACAAGCATGTGCGACGTAGGCAATATTGCGTGAAATGTCACGTGCGCTGTCGATGCAAAGATCGGTGCTGAAGAGCCGGTGTAACGATAATCGGGCAGTGCCACCAGATTGTTGCATCCAGCGCTGGCGTGCGTTTTGATGTGCGCTGCAAGAAAGGAATGCATGTTCAAGGGAATCGGAGTCAAAGGGTCAGCAGAACGGTGTCGAGCAGAACGCCCATCCGAGAAGTCATGGTGTCCGCATCGGGCAAGACCCCAAGAACGAGCTCGTAGAATGCTAAAACTGCAACAGTGAATCGGTGTTTTGGGCGACAGCCTAATAACAAGCGAAAGAATGACTGCAAGTGAGAAACTGATGGGGCGCCGCGCGGCCATTTAAGCAAGCGACGGCCCCGTTGGTACACTCGTGTTTGCAATCTTTCGAGTTGGGGGCCTGGAAGCACAAATTCAAGCCCAAAGAGTGCACTAGGATAAACTATGAATGAAAAATGCGGTTGGCAAACAGTACGGGCAAGTTTTCAACCGCAGTCCAAGATAGACACGCTGCCATTTTCCCTTCGCCACGAGACAACAAACTATCGACATGTTGCCGCCCCCCCGAGTTGTTCTGGAGCACAATACCAAAGTACTTGTACGGTTTAAGTACAAGCAATAGTACCACCTGGAATTCAGCGAGTCGGGCTCGACCGCGCCCGAAACACATGACTGCGGATTTTTTTTCTCACGCACCTTCTTACCAGAAGTCAAAGCGGTCCCGGTGCACAAGGCTGCAGACTACGGCGGGCCGAGGGGAACGCTACGCACAAGAAGCGACTGGGCTCTGGCGCAATGAGCCAGCGTGCGTCGGCCAAAACCTGACGCAGAGCAGGCGGTTCGCCAGCAGCACCAAGTTCAGAGTCAGCAGGGAGTACGAGGAGGGATGCAGCGACGGCGCGCTGACCACCGCCCCCTGTTTCGATGCCGAACACAACGAGTCGGCAACGGCGTGCACGGAGCAGCTCCGGGTAGGTTTCCCGTCGTTTCCTGCGCTCAGCGCGCAGGAGCGAGACGCCAGACTAGCTGAACATCGGCGCTTGGGTGAAGCTGGCCATCACGCGTCAGGGGCGACACGATAATTGCATCCAGGGCGAGCTGGGCACCATGCCACACAGGCAGAAGCCGTTGCACACCACCTCGATGCGCCGTGCATCGCTGACTGGAACATCGATGTTCATGTCAGCGACACAGACATTGCGGGCGACTCGAGCCCCAGCCTCGCGACAAACGCGGGCCACTGCACGTTCCAAAGGCAGCGCACGGGTCGGGAGCACGCCCGATGTGGCGCAGGCCGCGCGGTGGTCTCCCAGGGCGTCAAGGCTGCGGCGGCACCTGCACGTACGCGGCCCGAGTGGCAAAGGAAGGCGCAGGCGACGGAGCAAGAGAACTCGAAACAGCGGGCCGGAGATTGTGAAGTCATCGGCCGTGGGCAGGACCGTGAGCGCACGGTCAGCATGGGGCCACCAAGGCGCGAAGCGCAGGTGGAAGGTCAGTAATATGCGTCTCAAGCGCGTCCTCGCAAGCTCGGGCAGCACGGCGCTGCCAGCCACGCAGGTAGTCCGCGGGTTCCTCGCCTCTAGCAGATTCGACCGGGGCACGTGGAGGAAAGCAACGAAGCGGCCGCGGCTTCCGGCGCCCGGTCGCGGATAACAGGGAGGGTGTCATACCAGGAAGCTTAGTAAGCTGCGTGCCTGTCTGCCAGAGCTTGACGCAAGCCGAGGCCACCACACTGCAAGGGCAAATGGGAGGCACGTGCGGCAGCGGGGGGCAGCGGAGCATCCGCAAAGCCCAAGAGAGTGGCAAGGCAGCGGCCTACAGCATCGTGTTCCTCAGCGAAGTGCGAGGTCGCGGCCCGCGGCAATGCTCGCAAAAGGTAGTTGATGGTAGTTGGCTCGCGGGCACGCACAATAACGGAGGATGAGCCAAGCGGCTTGCAGGTCGTCGTCAATCGCAGGGATGCAGCCGAGCAGGCAATCGTGTTCGGCACAATTGAACATGAGATGCCTTTGGACGAATGCATCGGAGCCGAGCGGAGTGCCAAGCACGACGATGCCTTGTTGGTCCTGCGGCAAGGACCAATCGCCAACCCAAATGGTCGCCTCGGAACGGGACTGCAACTCGGCGACCCCTGCCGGCTCCTCGACGGCAGCGTTCGGCACCCGCGTTTTGCCGCCGTTGAGCTCTACGTGAGCGTGCCTCCACAGCGCAGCGCAAGGCCTCGTAAAGTTCGTACACCCGCTCGGGCGGCGCGACAACGTAAGCGTCGTCCAAGAAACTGAAAACTGTTTCGCCGTCTCGCGGTCAAGCAGGAGGACATACAATGCCGGCATGAAGGGGGTCGCCTTGCTCCCCGCCCCCGCCCTGGACTGTCGTGGCTCCGACCTTGCTCGTGGACCCACGAGTAGGTGCTTCGGCTTCCTCCGAGTTGGGGCGCATATGGCAGCAATGGGTGCAGCTCGGGGTGGCGGAACCAGAGCACCCAGCATCGCCTGACGGGCGACGTGGTCGAAGGCGCCGACTGAAGACCGTCGCCCGTGGGGCAAGCTCAGTGGCGGCACGCAGCACGCGCGTGAGCGCCTCAGTCCCCGCACGCGGCCCGTTGGAGATGCGCAGCGAAAGCTTGGGCGAGGGTGCGGCCGACCAGGCGGCGCAGAACGTCGCCGACGACAAGTGCGCGAACGCCCCGCCCCCTAGGTTTCTGCAGTGCGACGATTCTGCCGACACGCAAGGCAGCGAAGGCGGGCATCGGGACGTCAGCTTGTGCCAAGCGACAAGCAGCACGGTGCACGAGTTGCGTATCACCTTCTTCATCAAGCAAAATGCGAAAATGCTCGTTTGCGGCCCCAGGCGGCTCCCCGCCGAGCCGACCGTAGGCACGCAACAAAGGCCAACAGTGGGAAGTGGGAACGGCAGGGCTCCGGGCTGGAAAACGACAACATCTGGCGTCAGGGGTGCATACTCCGTGGGCGGGCGGCAGTGCGGATCGCGAAGCTCAGCAAGAGTGGCGTCCGTGCCCGGAGCGAGGGACCTGTTATCGCTCAAAATTACTAGGTCATCGGCATGCAGCAAGACATGCAGATGTGGCGCTGCAGGAGAACGGCCGCAAGGGACACCAGCACAGGCTCGTTTGATCGCGGCAGTCAACCCATTGTTTAGAACATTGAGGACGAAACCACTTAATACAGCTCCTTGGCCTAAGCCGTTTTCAACACCCCACCGTTCAGAGACAGAAGATTCGATGCGCACTGCAGCAGTGCGGTCTGAAACAAAATCATCGATGAAGTGCCATAAACGACCTGACACTGCGGCACGGTGCAGGCGGAGGAGGGCCCCATCACGCCAAGCGACATCGAAGGCCTTACGGATGTCTAGGAAGGCGCAGTACGTGCGGAACCCCTTTCGCAATTGCACTGTTTCAAGGAGGGCGTACACGTGCAAGTCCGATCCCCGACGAAAGCCAGCCTGAGAGTCGTCAAGAATCGGATCCACATGAGGTTGGATCCGATTCAAGATCATGCGCTCCAATGATTTTGCAAAGCATGAAGTGAGTGTGATTGGGCGATAATTGTCACGATCAACCTTGCAGGCACCTGTCGGGACTGGGACAACAACGCCATGCTTCCAACACGACGGCACGCGGGCACGATATTGGCATGCATTGCAAAATTGTACTAAGGCATGTTTCCACCATCCCAAATTTTCATGAAGGGTTTCATAAGGTATGTTGTCACAACCAGGGCTTTTGCCGGCAGTGCTACTTCGCAAAGCTCGGTCAAGCTCACACAAACGTAAAGGGCCGG
Source organism: Symbiodinium sp. CCMP2592 (assembly GCA_905221615.1). Classification (NCBI taxonomy): domain Eukaryota; class Dinophyceae; order Suessiales; family Symbiodiniaceae; genus Symbiodinium; species Symbiodinium sp. CCMP2592. The sequence goes on along the minus strand of CAJNDT010000204.1, from coordinate 55,761 downwards.
AAGTGTGCATCCAACTGGGCGCGTGCGGAGCGAATACGTTGTGTATGGCGACGAAGTCGTGTGAGATGGCGTGCATTGAATAATTGTGAAGGGTCCAAGAATGCACTATGTTGAAAAAAATGTCGCCATGCATCCATGATCATCCATGCAAGAATGCTCCTGTGCCGGCGATGCACACTGCTCAGGGGACAAAGTATGTGCGATGCGACCATTTTTTTTCGAAACTTGCCGCGGATTTGTTTGGCAGCCACTCGGGGACACCGGACTCCGTCCAATTGCTTTAGCCACGTTGACCAAAACAGTTTCCTTTGTTTACGAACGGTACGATGAAAGAAATTCCGAGCTTCACGGAAGCGGCATTGCGTAGCAAAGGTGGGGTCACGCCGCCATGCACGCCAAGCGGCATTGCGCCGCACGAGAGCATTACAACACTCGTCGTCCCACCGGGGCTGGCGCTTCGCATTGCGGGAAGGCTCCCGGTATTGCGCGGGATGTGCCGACCACAGTATGGTCAAAAGATCATGGTATAGTGCATCAAGTCCTTGGCGGGCAACCGGTGTATCTCGAGTTGATTGTTGGCTAACTTGGGCAAGAGCACCTACGCGAGAACTCCACTCTTGACAAGCAACCTTCGCCAGTCGCGGACACAAAACATGGGTGCCCGCACCTTTGTTGGAAGCGTGACGGAAAATTTGTTCAGCACCATGCTGATTGCGAAATGGTCGCTTCCCAACAAGGGGAAACACAGCATGTCAGTACATTAGAAACTTCCGAGTTATGGACCTGAATATCTTGTACTAGCTTTGGGGTGGCGATGACAAGGTCTGGCGCGGCACCGGCACGGTGCGTCGGCGAGTTCCGGTGGTTGCAGATGGCAAGATCGAAGGTGCTCAACAAGCTATTCAATAAGGCCACGCAGGAGCGGTCTGCAGACCTCGGAGGGCCTCCATCTACAAGGCCTGCAACACACAAGTTGCTATCACCGGCGAGAACAACCGGAATTTTCGGACAACTTGCGCGAAGTTCCTGTAGTGAGACGAATAGACGTTGCCAAAACGCTACACGCTCAGGCTCTGGGAAGTTAACATGAGGAGCATAGTCGCTTGCAATGGCCGAAGGGGCACGGTTCCGTGAGAAACTACACGCCAACAACAAATATCCACATGAAACGAAGGCAAAGCGGAGCACAGAGGCGACGTCAGATGATGCACCAGCATTGAAGCATCGCGACCGCGCGTGCTCTGCGGGCCGACGTATTCAAACGGTTGATTGTCAGGCAGGGTCGTATCGAAGAGTGAGTTTGATTCTCGGGCCAACAAAACAGTACAATCAGATGGAGTAAGGTTCCTTACACGTCCATCAAAACTATCATGCAAACGCCCGCTCCTTGTCCAAAAGCCATTGCAATTTCATGATACCAGGCGGAAAGCATTGGGCGCGTCGGAACCGCCTACCCGAGTGCCCCGAACATTTCCCGAACGTCGCGGCAGGGGAGGTCGCACGGGAGCACGCGCAGCAAGCCCAGGTGGCGCTGGAGGTGGAGGCGGAGGGCAAGTGCGAACGGTCATGCCGCTATACATGGAGCTCGCATGGGCTGGGCAGTTGAAACAACATTGTCAACACATTCATTTGGTGCAGCATTTCCACAATTCCTACCAGGACCAACTGAGCACACGCTCGTTGCGCCTTTCACGCTGCAAGGGCTCACATGCATCGGTGGGGGAGGTGGTACAGCATTTGGAAGGTTTCTTGGCTCTGCTGGCGGCGCAGGTGGTGGCGGTGGTGGTGGAAACCAAGACCATCTGTCTCGCAACACACTTGGAGGAGGCGGGAGGACAAATCATCCAAGTTTCTGTTGCTGCCATTCGCAGGCATGACGGATGTCTTGTTGAAAAAGTTGCAGCAGAAGCACCCTCCATCGCGCACGTTACAGGAGGAGCAGTTTCACCAATGGCTGAACAAGCGGAGCTAAAGGTGTCAAGGTCAGCTTGTGACGGAGGGTCGAACTATCTCTCGCGATTATTTTCGAGCGCATGCAAGAAGTGGATGTCATCCAAGGTCCATTACGAAAGATCGGGAGCCAAGGTATGGAATTTTCCGTGTTGCCCCGAACCCAGGGCTGCCGCTACGGTTAAGACAAGCTCTGTTCATACCGCGCTTGGGATGCGCGAACAGCTTTCCGTTTGTACAACGCAAGTGAAGGGAAGAGCGAATCGGCGAACACAATGACTTGCTTGAAGGACGACATCCACACGTTCGCAAACGCTGCGCAGCCGGCTGGCACAAGAACTCACGCCAACGTGTTGTTTAACACACCCACCTTTTTGCGACAGCGCGAGGGAAGTCCAGGTCCCAGTGCAGATACGGGACGGAGGTGCTCAAGCGAGACGTGTCGGCAGCTGGAAGATGTGTCACCGAACGCAACCGAGAATGCAAAGGTCAAGCAGGCCATAGTTTTGCACGGGAACATGCGCGCCTTGGTCAAAAGCTCAACCCTCGCAACCCAGCAGCCATTGCTGTTCTGTAGAATGATTACAGTGCCGGCGGTGAGTGGGCGTCTCTCACAGCAAAACTAGGACCTCTCCTGGCGACGATGCTTCAGCAAGGCGCCGGGCTCGCGAACCACGGGAGCGACGCCAGGCGGACGCCGTGGGACCACGTACTCGTTCCAGAGCATAGCGAGCAGGACAATGAAGACATCAAAGGTCTCAGCAAGCATGCGCCGTGTAAGCAGGACAAAAAGCTCCAGCCAAGCATTCAGCTGCTCCGAAGAATTCGTGTTGAAATCACACAAGCGAGGGTGCCGATTAATGTCGTCTCAAACGAAATTGTTTCCAACTCAATCTGAATATGTCTTCGAGGAAAGCTTGCAGTCAAATATGCTTCATATGAACATATCATATAAAAACTGAAAAGAAAGAGCGATCATTCGCACACTCTGTTTTGACTGATGGGGAGCATCGCAGTGCCGGCGGTTTCGACGGTAGGGGTATATAAGCGAAACGGTCAAAGGTGAGAAACACCCGAGGGTCCAGGATGGCCGCACCAGAATACCGGTTTACAAAGGTGTGGGTGGGTGGGCCAAGAAAACAGTCGATGCCTGTAGCCAAACTTTGCCGTGCACAAAGTTCATGTTTTCTTCGTTCCAGAAAAGCAAGCATGAAATTCAAAAAGACATGTTAAATAAAAGAGTGTGAAAACAGTTCGCTTCATGCACGCGTGCGTGTGCGCGGGCGCGGTTTCGCTGTCGCCCGAGCCCGAGACAACGCCATCGCAAGCGAATGCACGCGTCTCAAACGAAAGTGTTTCCAACTCAATCTGAATATGTCTTCGAGAAAAGCTTGCAATCAAATATGTTTCATATGAATATATCATATAAAAACTGAAAAAGAAGAACGCACACTCTGTTTTGACTGATGGGGAGCATCGCAGTGCCGGCGGTTTCCCCTTGAGTGGCACTATACAGCGAAATCCCATCGAGACAATCAAAGGGATCCGCTTCCAGCATAAGCAGAGCACCTTCGAGCTGCGGATCGCAAATCCTTTGGCATAGCGAGGCACCCAGCTGCCTGCTTGCCTCACCTGTAAGGCCCCTGGAAGGCCAGTCAGCCGGATTCGAGTGAAACGCCACCCTCTCCAGCCAGACCAGAGAAGGGTGCATCAAGTCAGCTGATGGTACAACCTTGAAATGTCCCTCATGGAAGCGGAATACGATGAGCCCTTGATCAAGCTCATACGGGCAGCCTCGTTGTCGATCCAAGCTATGGTTTGGCGTTGCAGAAGGCTCGGCGGAAGAGACCTTCTGGCGACCAAGAAAGCCCAGGCCTCGACCTGAGAAATGATCTGTGCTCCGGCCATGCGCTGCCACAACTCAATCAAGGATAGTGGCACGTCGATCCCAGCAGTATGGGCCCGTTCCCCGTCGGGGTCGTACCACACCACACGAGCAGTTGCCTTCCCCTGCTCATAAGCTCCATCCGTGAAGATGAGCCACGGCGGGCGGTGCACACTGAGATCAAAACGACTTGGCGGGGTTTCCCCGAGGAGCCTCTGTGCCAAACTGCACAACTTCTGAACCTGGTCGCTCGTAGAATCCTTTGCAGCAAGTGCGGAAACGGCCTTTGACAGGAAACGAAGACCTCGCGAAGCATAAAACCCAGTGGCAAGGCGAGATGACCCTGAATGACAGCCCCCTCCGCGTTTGTAATGCAACCCTTGTCGGCACAAGCTTGGAACATCGCCCGGCTTGTTTGCAAGAACAAAGGATCCCCGATGCAAGTCAGCGAGGTTGACCTGGATTCCCAGAGCCACGAAAGTCTCTTGAAGCTCAAGCCGCTTGTCCCCTTCGGAGTCGAATGCCCATCCCAAGGCGTTCAAGAGAGCAAGAGGCCGCCCAGAAGCAGAAGACGCGGCTGCCAGGAAGCGGTCACAGAACACAGGGGGGTATTCTGCTAAGGTCGGGGAACCGAAGGACAGAGCCGAGGCAGAGCCGGAGACAACACAGCGACTGTGAAAGTCGGGGGAGCGCTGATGCAGGAATGAAAGGGAACGTCCGGGAACGTGCCGAAGACGCGACCAAGCATCAGCCGAAGCCGCACCGCCGAGGCGTGCCAGAACTCGCAACACGGCCCTGGTAGGGCACCGAGGCAATGGGATGGCAGCCAGCAAGGTCGGTAACGACAAATCTCCGCACAACACTTGGTATGAACGAGTTTCCGGCAAGCGAGGCGACAAGACTTTGCGAAGTGGAGCGTGGCACCACTCTGAATGCCTCAAGGAGCTCAAGGTCAGTGAGCAGCTCATGGAGCTTAATGGGACGAAAATGGAGTGGTGCCGTTTGAAGATAGACAAAAAGCTGCTCCAGGGAGTCTTCGAGACCCTTGTCGATATAACCATTGCAAGAATTGCCGGCCGTGACGAAAGTTGTCCAATCCGAAAGGTGTGCCGGGAAAAAATGCTCCCAAGGAAGCGCGGGGAAGCGCTGCTTTTGCGCAGTAGGACTGCAACAGGCTGCTTCAAAGTTAGCACAGCTACCAAAGTACGAGACCTGGTACAAAAGGAAGCAGGGATGATAGAAAGCCGTGGTTAATCGTGGAGCGCCGTCGGGGGTCTCGCCTCTTGGCCTCATACAGGGGGGAAGGATAACTCGTGAAATTTGGCCGCGATCATCAGAAACTAAGACAGGTGACCATCCGGCATCTAGCGGGGAGATGGCGTGACGCTGCACCCCAGTAACCGGTGGGGCAGCTCGCGAAAAGAAGGAACGCTTACGCGAGGCAATTTTGCCAGAGTCGACGGCGTCAGCAACCGAGTGTGCGCTCTGAGGAAGCCCAAGGCACACAGCAATGTGTTGCTGAAAGATGAGTTTCATGGAGCCGGCATTCTCAACAAGGGGCTGAATGGCAACTGTTGATGGGAGAATAATCTGAAGCGCACGAATCGTTGCCCACACATAATAAAAGGCCGAACTGAGTGGTCCCGTAAGGCCTAAATGACCCCCACTGTAGCCCGCAAACGTCAGATCCTGGCACGGCGAACCTGCGACTACATAGACACGGGCTAATGTAACATCACATAGCTGCAACCTTTCCTTAATTCGTTTACACGAATTATCGAGGATGTCAGCAACATCTTTCAAATAAGCAACTGGGTAGCCACTTCCACATTCCTGCCATTGCCCGTGGATGTCAAAGTGGCGTAACACAGAAACAAAATCTCGTATTTGGGCCACTCTTCTCAACGGCAATCAGTGCACTGGGATGTTGTTTGTGGCAGGATTTGATTATATCACCTGCTGTACACGCCCCATCGAAGAGCGAGATAACAGCATATGACGCGGAGCTCAGGGGGCCGCGGTCGGAAAGTTCCTTGGCGGATCGCGCCAGACCAATAAATCCCGATGATCGTCGATACTCAGAAGCGATAGTATTTCGCAACTGTCGGACCCCTCTATCTGTCGCAGCAGTAGCTAGTACCTCAGGTTTCGGTACTTTGGCACAAGCAGGCGCGGCTTCTGTTGGGGGGTTTCTCTTTCGAGAAGGATCATCTGGCTTGGAGGGCTCTTCAGCCGAGTCCTGAACCGCAATAACACAGTGCCTATCAGTCTCGCCTACAAGGGGCATCGGTGTATCATGATCTTCCGGATCAGGGACATTGTGACCAACACTGAGAGTATCAGGTGTTGAGGCCGAAGGGGCTAAATGTCGATTAACTTATTTCCCTTTATGTGTCAACCGGGCGTTCATGTTCCATATATACAAAAGAGTATACATATAAAAATTCAGGATATGTCAGTCTTCATCCGAATATATACTTCACAACTACTAAAAATTCGGCTCACACTAGCGGCTCGCTTTTTCTCGTGATTGGGGCATCGCAGTGCCTTGCCCTGGGCTCGGGCCCAGGGCGCTTGCTCCTTGTTCAGTCTCGACAACATAGCACACGGATTTGTACAGAAAGTATAAGGATGCCACTTGCATCATTGCGAAACTTCGCAGCACAACTTGTGCTGATAACACCAGGGCGGGCTGGGTGGGACAAAACTTTTTCCCGGACTTATGCCGGAAATTTTTTCTTACCCTCCCACCACCCTGTGGAGCCAACTGACGGCATAACAAAGATTCATTGAGATCCGCTCAACATGAACTGTCATGTTTCATGCAAAGAAAACTTTGATAAAAACTCACGCCCTAAATTTTTAGTTTGTTTGACAAACCAAAATTTTTGACACATGGGAAAATAAAGCTTCATCCGCTATTCGCGGAGTTGCGTCTTATTTCCCTTTATGTGTCAACCGGGCGTTCATGTTCCATATATACAAAAGAGTATACATATAAAAATTCAGGATATGTCACTCTTCATCCGAATATATACTTCACAACTACTAAAAATTCGGCTCACACTAGCGGCTCGCTTTTTCTCGTGATTGGGGCATCGCAGTGCCTTGCCCTGCCCCTGTCTTTGGCACTAAGAGCGCCCAAACTACTTGCCGCCGCACCACTTGTGCACATCACTTCAGTCGTGACTTCGACTCCTCAAGAAAGCTTTCAAAGAACTTTGCCGCAGGCCTAACACGCACGGGTGTCGGCAGGTTCCACACTCCTCTCGAAAGCGGATCCGAAGGATTACTTACAGAGGGAACTCGGTCGTACCAAATCATAAAGCCAAGGTTTTCCTCAATCTCACATACCGCATCGATGACATGCGATGCAAACTGACTCACTGTCCAGCACTTCACGAAGGCGCCGTGAACACCTTCGTTGTCAGTGAACACAACCACATTCTTGCCCTTAAGAGCTTTGAAGAAAAACTTCAGCGCAACATATACCGCCAAAGCCTCCAAAGATGACAGTCTCTTTGACACGCTCAAAGGACGTCATGACTTGAGAAACAAGCGAAGCATCAAGGTTTTCACCGAACCATTGGAGCAAGGAGCCTTTATGGTCATATGCCATGCCCCCGATGCCACAAAGCTTGCCCTCATCGCTGAAGGATGCATCCACATACACATGCACGACATTGCCCAGTTGCCGACTAATCGAGCGGCTTTGGTTTGACGAAACCAAACGCCTCAAGAAGCGACACGCCTCGGAAGTGACCTCGCTCAACCGACCTCCATGATGCCGGCTAAGCTGATGCAGAGCAACCTTCGCTCTTCGACCGAACAACTGGCCAGAAGCAAACTGCAGCCTACCTCGAAGTCTCTCGCAGTCAGAATGCGACAACCTGCCAGCCAACAATACCTCGTCCAAGGCAGCAGTCAACTCCAGCACACGCTTTTCGGTGTTCGCCAGCTTGAAGAGCCCCAGGCGAGCTTCAGCCATGTCAATCTTGATTCCAAGAACTTTACAGCACACGTCGTAAGGCAAAAGTTTATCTAGTGAAAGATCCCAACCTAGTAGCCGAAACAAAGTGCTGATAACGACTTCCACATGTCGGCGCTCCTCAGGCTTGCAGGCCGATAGGAAATCGTCAAAATAAAAACTCCAGACCAAGGCAAACATTTTTACCCCCAACCGCCAAATCCCGAATGCACAACGGATAAAGGCAGTCACTGAGGCTTTTGCCCCGAAGGGCATGACCCGCTGCTTGTAGATGACGTGCTTGCGTGTGCGGGGGCAGAAGATTACGAAAAAGCTATCCTTTTCGAAACTTTTGTCACTGAGCGGCAGTTGCTTGTACGCGGCACTGAGGTCCCAACATTTGCACACCAGTCCCGCACGCAAGGACTTCAAAGGAGACAAGTGCAACCACATCGCCAACATGCCAGCAACTACGTCCAACGTGTGAACGGGCACTTGTTCACTTTGGGATACAACCGAATTTACAAGCGAACTCAAGTAATTATCGATTGGTCTAACTTTGGGACCTTCCTCGGTCTCTCCTTGAATCACTCCAAAGCGATGCGTGACCGTCCCATCACTAGGGATGTCGCTAGCACTCACCGGCCCCTCAATGAAGCCTTTGGCCAACTCCTTCTCCGTGGCTGCCAGCACGCCTTGATCCACGATCTCGTCCCCAGAACTTTTAACCGAAGCCAAAACCTGACCCCTAACTAAACCCGCACTTTTCCTAAGCGTTTCCTCGGCCACGGCTGCCGGGCGGTACTTATTCTTGAAGGCATTAGATCGGGGCAAGGGTCCGGTTAAGTCAAAACCGTTTGACAGATCAGAAATCAAGTCCTCGTCCTCGTGTCCCACACTGTCAAGCATTTCCTTCATCAAGAGCAGCCGCTTGTTGCACAACACTTGACGTCGATGGGAGCTGAAGGATCCCTTGAACTGACTTTCGGCAGTTTCCAGCTCCTCAGCGCGAGCAAGCCATTTCTTGAGCATCTCAGTTCGCTCGCGCCCAAGCGTAGCGACATCTTTGGAATGATTTGCCCGTATGGCCTCGACAAGCTCCGATGGCAAAAGGCTTTCCAAGTGACACGGATGTTGCACGCTCAACGCCCTCGCCACGAACTCCTCCGGTTCATGGTACACACCGAAAGTGATACTTCCTTTTTGTACTTTTGCGACCCTGGGAGGCACATCGCTAGAACCAGAAGAAGGGCCTAAGGGGAAACCCAATTTTTCTAAGAACCCTTTGTCGGCAGTCGCAAGTTTGGTCACTCCCACTGGGGTGTATGCAACGATTACTCCTCTGTCACCTCGCCACGGTTGAGTAGCATGCCAACGCTTCGGTTCAAAGATAAAGGGTCTCCCAACTGCCAAGTCGTGAAACCTCCCAGCACGTTGGGTTTTCTCGACGACCATTGCAATAGGTCCACGTGCCTCCTCGAGCCACAGTCCACCGCCAGCACAAGCGTGCGTTGCCATGACCAGGTTTTTTGTTCCTGGCTCATTGTGCAAATCTCGATGGGCTTCTGCTCGCACATTGCACAGGTAGCCCACGGCAGAGAAGCAAAAACCCGGAGCATTATCGCGAACATGCTTGCAAAGCACGGCAGTGCACCAAGGCATATCCTGCGTCAAGTTTTTGCAGCCCGTCATGGGCCCATGAGCATAGGCTCCGCACAGAAACTGATTGGACTGGTCATCACAGCTCCCCCTGGCTCTGGTCTGATGTTTTTGCGGCAACATGTCCAAGAGAGTTTGCATCTCCTCTTGGCTGAAGCGAGTGTTCCACTGTAACATGATGCAGGCAAGCTTTTCAGCAGGGTGAGCATCCTCAGGCGGAGAATGCAGGTTCGAACATGTACGGTGAAGAAGACTGGCTGGCGGCGAGTCGTCTTGCCCGTCAGCCTGGCCTGCACTCAAGTCGTCTGAAGCATCCTCTGAACTTTCCCCCGGCACCGTGAGGATGCGAAGGACCTTGGAACCTTGTGGCACAGATGACACGAAGCACGGGTCAACGTTTGCAGATGCAGGTACCTCCCACGGTGCAGGGAGTTTGCAGCCTACTTGAAGACCATGCATGGACGCAGCAGGGAAGCTGCCACTGACGTTTACAACATGCTTGAACTCCGGAACCAGAGGAAGGACACGCTTGTTGCTTTGCCATCCAGCCACAGCTCTGGCCGCTGCAACTGTGGCTGTTGTCTGACTCAAGTCAGTAGGCAGAGGCTTGGCCCCCATGTCAAGCAGTTGATCTTGCAGAAGCTGTGACATAGCTTTGCACAAACCCCAAGGAAAATCCAAATCACGGTCGAACTTACAGCCCACACCCTTAGACCAAAACTTATGTACATGTCCACCGGCACATGGACGATGCAACTCCAAGAATTTTGGTAGAGAGTGCAGCATTCGCATAGCCTTCTTGAATGGCGAATCGAAGCTGCAAAGGTGAAAGTGCGTTGTGAAGAGAGGAACTTCCTGAAGCAAAAGTCGCAAAGGTTTGGTAGCCCACACGAAACTTGACTCTGGATTGCTGACGCTAAATAGCACTCCGCGCTCGTGACATGTTTTGCAAGCTGCAGCCACAGCACGCAGGTAAGCATTGGCATCACTCACTTTAGTACGATCGGTTAGCCCTAACCCTGGAACTCCATCAGGATGGGCTTCGTTCCGCAGGATTGCAGGGGCTCCTGCAAATTGACGCAACCTGGCACGGCTTGTAGTATTAGAGGGCGGATAAAAATGAACATACATCAAATTTTCTTCGGTCAAAATCTCCTGGAACTGCTTGCGACCCGACTCTGTACACAAGTCAACAACAATTCGCGGTGCACAGCACTTGCCGGCTGTTCTGTCAACGGAAAAACCATCGACCTTCTCGAACGACTCAGTGGTCCTGCCTAACGATCCCTCCTCATCAGAAGCCCCAAACGCAGGCAAACTCGGTGATGCAGCCTCATCCTCTGATACTTCGACTTTCACAATCGGACGATCAGCAAACCGTCCCGATCTGCTCAAGTCAGGCATGAACACACCTCGCCTGATGCTTCCCAACATTTCTGTGTATTTCAAGAGGGCTGGCGCAAGGTTGTCGCGCCCGTAAGAATCTAAGGATCCGTCGCCTGAGCTATGATGTCCTAAGCGCAGGCGGGTATGCCTATCCATTCCAAACTTAGAGCACCAGCTTAAAGAAGTCCCTTTGATGGCATGCGAAGTCGACGACTCAGGCACATCACAGCCGGCCTTGTCAAGTAACGCACGCATCCACTTGGTGACCTCTCCCGAATCGACACATCGTCGAGTCCAGCCCCCCTTTTGATCAGGTGCAGGAAGCACGGGTCCTACTCGGGTGGAACTAAAACCCAAACCGACATCCTCTGCAACCTTGGCCCACGTCACAGCCCATGCTGAAGATGTAACTCCTCGCGCAGGTGCAACCAAAGGCATGCTGAAACCTGTATGCGCCACAGCATTGGCAGTCTTATGGTCTCGCGTCTTGCACTCGATGAACCCTTCGCCTCCACTTGCAAGTTCACTGAAGTCAAGAAACCAACTGAATGTTTTTCTCAAATCCGACACTCGGCTCCGAGAGAAGATCCCAAACAAGATGGCACCGCAGGCGTAACGATCAAAGCTGTTAACAGATTCATCTTCAAGCAAACGTTCCAGGGCTGCAACGTATGCCACAAGCAGAACTGTGGCCTGCTTCCGCTCTGCCTTGGTCAGCTGTGCCTGACCTATGACGCCTTTACTCCAATGGCTCCACACAGTGCTTTGCTTCGGTCCTATGACTGACTCGTCGACAGCAATGCCGACAACATGTATGGCGAAATTCACGCACTCCTGGAAACTGGTGAAGGCCCCGGCAGGCCTCTTCTCGCTCTTCAGGTGCTTCAAGTATCCATCCAGATGCGAGGACTTGAAAGGGAGCAGGTCACCGCCCCTGCATTCCTTTCGCCCCCATGAGAGGTATCCCATGAGGGCCGATCCCCTTTTCATGTCTGTACTGCCACTCTTTCGCCCAAAGAGTTCACGCAAAGTTTCAATTGCGTCATCAGTCTTTTGGATGGCAACTGTTTCTCCGATATATGACGAACCAGGGCACTCAGTAAGTATAACCAGCCACTTCTCAAGAGCACGTCGCCATTGAGCCTCTTCCTTTTCCTCATAACTGTCGTAGGCCCTTGAAGAAATAGCAACCCTGAAACACTCCCCACTCTCAGGCATCTGTCGTGCGCGTTTTGCCGGTGGCTCGGCAACAAGGTCTGAAGGCTGAATGTTGGAGCTGGACACAGCAGGCACGGGTATGTGCTTCGGGAGACCTGCCAAAAGCTTTGTCACTGAATCATCTTCTCCAAAGACCAAGCTCATGCTCTCCTGCTCCCAAGGCAAAGGAATGTCCACGACACTCCTACCCAGAGCAAGCACGGAGTCCCCCAAAGCATCCTTTAGCAGGCTGCTGTCAGCACAATTGACCACTTCCCTTGCAGACTCTCGATCGCGCACGCAAGCTTCTCTCTGCTCACTATCTATCTCTGAAGGCACGAAAGCATCAAGATGCGAAGGCAAAGGCCGCCCTGTCCCTGCTTCCTCAAGGTCCTCTCCTAGGCACTCAAGATGTCTATCAAAACTCAATTCACTTTCAGCAGGCAGCGGCTTATCAGTGCACAGATCAGACTCTCAACACCTGTGACTTCCTGACTCTGCCCCCGTAGCTCTGAAGCCACAGGAGAAGAATCAGCATTTGCTTCCATCTGCCTCCTAAGGAGGCGTGCACGGAGCCCTAGAGGCAACGTCGAAAGGAGCCAGGTTAAAAGTCGAACCTGTTACGCCTCGGGGTCCCCGTTACAAAACTTTTTCCCGGACTTATGCCGGAAATTTTTTCTTACCCTCCCACCACCCTGTGGAGCCAACTGACGGCATAACAAAGATTCATTGAGATCCGCTCAACATGAACTGTCATGTTTCATGCAAAGAAAACTTTGATAAAAACTCACGCCCTAAATTTTTAGTTTGTTTGACAAACCAAAATTTTTGACACATGGGAAAATAAAGCTTCATCCGCTATTCGCGGAGTTGCGTCAAACGACCCAGTGCCAGAAACGGACGCAGCGAAAGAGGACGAGGCAGTAGGCAGAGAGAGATAAGACGCAGCATTGATATAAGTTTGCTGTACTCGCTTACTGGCAGCGGTAGCTGCTTGCACCACAACAGTTGTAACCGACGACTGGGCTCCGATCTCCTCTTGCCATTGTGCGAACGAGAGGGCCTCCTTGGCGTAAGGGATACACTCGCATGGCAGTTGGTCACGATAGACGAGCCGCAGTCCTCGCAGGTTGTCATAGGAATAAGCGAGCCCACAGTCAGCAAACTCAAGCGTGCAATAATGCATCCTGTGAGGGCAATGGATAACGAGTGCCTGGACTCGATACTTGGTATTATTGATGTCGTCAAGAGTGAGTTCGTGCCCCAGCAAGTCATAAGCAGCATCCTTGTAGGAAGAACTGTGAGATTCCAAGACGAACACGAAAGACCGTGGGTAGCGCAAGCCATCAGGCTTGAGTTGCATATGACAAACATCACAGGCACTTTGGCACACTTCAGTCATTACCACACGTGCAACCGACGCCTTGACAGCAGCATCAAAATTGACGAGGATGTCGTCGTGCGCTCCTAGGTCAGTCAAGGGGACCGTATATCGAGCATGTTTAGCAAGCCGAAGAGCAGCCTGAACGCTTATACGATTGATACAGGCACACTTGGACTTGATCTTCAACGCCAAGTTTGTTTGTGACACGCTCTGCAAAAAAGGGAGCGCATTATCAATGGTGTCGTTGACCGAGTGTAGCCCGGCAGGGTTCTTCGGGCGGTAAGAAAAAAGCGCGTCGGCGAAGCCATCACGGATCTCCTTGCTCCAATCCCGAGTAACGAGCCCTGCTCCTACTGCAACGAAGGCATTCTGAATGCTGCTTGGCGCTTTAGTTAATTCTTCCTTGGTCAGCCTATTACAGGCCATTACCCGGAAGGCGCACACAAGGTGGCACACAATCGAGTCAAGTCGGGCAGCAACTTGATGTCTAAGGGCGGCTTCCGTAACCCTTACTGGCAATGGTTCAGGTGGAGGCGGAGACACAATGCGAGCATCGCCACCTGCTTTGGCGGCAGTATCCTTAAGGCGAGGCTTGGGTGTTTGCCGATGTGGATCTATTCTATTGCCAGTAGATAGGGTAGCGGAAGTATTTCGCAGCCCATTCTCACAACACTGCCAACGACACCAATTGTTGAATCGCGAGCAGCAACGTTGCCCTGTGGTCCGTTTTGGTCGCTACGGGAGGCTGCCTTCGGCGATTTGCACGGTTGACTCGCGATAGTCGATTCGAATTGCTGCTTGCTGAAGAAATTGAGGGGCGGGTGGGCTTCGGTACTCGACCCGTGGCATGGGTCGCGGTGCTTTTTTTCTCCCCTTTCTCGACAAGCTCCTTCGGTGTATCCTCAAGACTTCCCTTCCTGAGCCTGGCAAGGGCTGAGCACACGCTACGAGATATGTTTCCAGCACGTACAGCTGAAGCCTCTACTGCGGAAGTTGGAGCAACGGTAGTGCGACACGGGATGGCAATTTGTGGTAAAGCCTCCTTAGTGTCATCGGTAGGTGGGCTAGCATGCGCAGGGATGGGATGCTTATCAGGAACTTGCGAGGGGCTGACTATGGTACAAAGGAAGGAGATCGAGACCTTGTCATCGACCCCAAAGACAGCGGCATAATCTCTCCTGTGCGGGGCAATGAGAACCGCATCCCCAAAATTGGACAAATAAATGCCCCCTGTATAGGAGACATGCACCTGCTGCCCTTGGTGTACAAACTGCGGAAGAAGAACACTTCCTTTGCCTGCCAGGGCAAAGGCAGCGTAGCAAACGCCACTGACGTCAGCACCTGGTGGTTCGTCAGAGAATCGGAGGTCATGGTACTGCCCAAAGAGTCCCTGAGCGGTTTCACATCCATACTCGCTGGCATCCTCATGCGTGCTGGGACAGTCCTTCAGAGCCTGTGTAATAACGGCGTGGCGATGACTTCTCGCGGTGCTTTTAAGGCTGATGTGCAGTATCGGGACGGACTCCTGAGTTGCGACGCATTCGCACTGCATGACCTTAAAGCGAGCAGAATAGGCATAACGCTCAACCGCAAGTTTGTCCTCAACGTTGACAGGCGTAAAGAAGCTTCCAATGCTGCTCCGGCTTCTCAAGGATGGTACGCTTGGCAGCAGATGGAAGAAGAAGCACACTGGTGTCTTTGATGAAGTATTCAATCAAGACACTCGTATCGAGTTCACCATAAGCTGACCATAGGGTCGCTTCATCAGCAGCTGGTATGACAACATGCAAGGCAACCTCTTGGACCCCATGACAGTCTAAGAACGCTTGCCGCGCATATCATATGTTGGGGTAACTCCCAGACTTTGAATAAAGCTTCGACCCTGTTCAACATCAAGCGTTCCTTTGAGGGACCTTACTTGAAGGTGGATCTCTTTGACAACAGAGGGGCACACACACTCAACAAAATAGGACCGGGTCGTGAGGTATGTCCCTGCACAGTGCTTCCTCGGGATGAGTTTACACGCACCTCGAATCTTGCTCTCCGGCAGATCGACAGCATTGCGCCGCAAAGAGCCAGTAAAGGCCTGATAGCGAAGCGGCGTGGCGCGCAAAACAAGATGCTGTCTCACGATGCATGCAAAGATATCATGCTGATATGCTTGCCGCATAATAGCCTCAATGTGTGGGCCTCCCTGCGTAGAAACAGGAATGTTGCAAACTACTAAAGCTTGCAGCTGCTCAAATGCATCAAGAGAAAGAGAAGATGAGAGGTGGCCGAGAACATCGCATGGCAGCTGCGAAACATAAATATGGAGGTCGGGGGAGACGCCTCTATCACAAGCTGCATTGGCAAGTGAAACATACGTCTCCAGCAGTGCAATGGCTCGAGCAGCGATATCAGCATTGAGCTGTTGATGCCTAATTCCAAATGTAACCCCCAGCATGCGATCCTGTGTGGTCTTCCGAAAGAAAACCTGATCGCGCAGTTTGGCAAATCCCATATAGAGCCAATCATCCGCAATGTGCACAGGAAGAAAGCCAAAAGCAGCACTTACTGATTTGCCACGTTACATTCCCAGAGTCAACGTACCCTTCTTGCAGCGATCGTTCAACATCATGACGTCGAAACGTTGCCCACACCGGAAAAGCTTCATTGGGCGAGGCTCCAATCTTCGCAGGCACCGGCGAAGGGACAAGGTCCTGTTGCTCTCTAAAATGATTGACCTGGATGCTATAGTCTGAAGAAGGTAAGTACTTCTTACGGACATCACAAAAAAACAAGTCCTGTGGGAAGCCTTTGGGAGTAGAGAAAACCACCTTTACTTCATTAGAAGCGTCAACCAGTGTTAACACCTCCTTGACACGCTGCAGAATAGGATCGATCATGACGATGCGCATGTGAGGTTTGATGGTACCTGCAAGAGCAGCAACATCCTCGACCCAAGACGTGCAGACACGATCTATCCTGGCAGCGAAAGCTTCCCCCTCTTCAACTACGGAAGGGAAGGATCACAAGCTTTTCAACAAGATGTCTCCAGAGCTGCTTGCACGTTTCCCTGGCGGCAACGTCACGTGCAGTCATTCCTAACAGAACAATACGGGATCTCTCCTGAACATAAGAACGTGTACAAACACCAACAGCTCTCACAGAAATAGAGGTGCCAGGTCGGTACAGAGCTCCCAAATGAGTCCCAATCGCCAAATAGAGCCTGGTACTGACGATGAAGCCGACTGACGTATGTCAGAGGGATATAGGTGGCACGGATACCCTCGGCAAGAAGTTGAAAATGCACTTACAGTGCAAAAATATAGGGAAAACTTAACCTGCGACTGCCGACGGCAACTCGACACCTTCGGCAATTGGCACGCACCACATCTGCCTTCCTCCCCAACTCTCACAGAGAGGTTGGTTCAAGGAGCTAACGAACCTGCAGGCACCGTCACAAAGCCTGGAAGGGTGTCAAGACAGACACAGGCAAGCCCTGCAGCCTGCAGGCCAAGCACACAAAGAGTTCTCGAACCTTTAGATACGGACTTGCACAACACCCCATGGTGAAATGTGCACTTCCAGCCCTACCTACGCGTACTAAAAGCTCAGTTTGATGTGCAAAAGATCCTAATGGGTGAAATAGGTCGCGACTTGCAGACTAAGCCAGCAGAGATTGTTCGACCTTCTGAATTTAGCACCCCTCATAGTCAGATCCAGCTGTTGGATCGCTAAATCGGAAAGTCAGGCGTCCTTGCCGATTCCGTAGCCACACTGACCATCATTGTCGACATGGATTTGGGCAAGGTGTTGGCAGCAGTGAGCTGGCGCTTGGATCATCCTCACAGGGCTGTAGACTGCAAGGCGGCAGAATGGCTGTTTTCCTGATTTCTTGCCATTCCAAGCGTCGAATCTTGGTGAAGGGGTGTAACGCACCTACACGTCGATGGGGTGGCAAAATGTTTGTCCCAAGGTGTGCAACTCGGTTGGAATCGGGTGCACAGACTTGTGGAATCAGTTACTCTTGCAAAGAAACTGCAAACCACCTCACGCCCGACAATAAGGAGTCTCCCAGAGCCTTTCCCCCTAATCCCTTGACAGCGAGGCCCTTCCGACTACGCCTCCACAGAGCTTCCTTTGGGAATTCTTGAGCCGAGACGCCTTAAGCCAAAGGCTACGGAGCGAGTCCAGGCATTGGTCCTGCAGGTCAGCCACCTCAAACGCCGCAGGCGCAGCAACATGGTCCGACAAAATGATGTGTTTGCTCGCACAGCCCACAGCACATGAACCTTACCAAACTGCAATCCAACTCCAACTCTTGCTCCGCTCTTGGTAACGCCTATCCAACAACAACGGTTGAGAATGTGCGGGAGGGCATGTCGTGTGTGATCATGCTTTTCCAGCCTTGGTGTCGGTGAACGGCACACCTTAAATTACTATTTTTAGAATCCCTTAAATGGTTTAACACACATTCCTTAGTTGAGAGGCTTTGGAGGCTCTGGGTACAGCAAACCACCGCTGGGTCGGTGCAGAGCCACACTGCATAGCAAGCCAGCTTGCCCAGATTACAGGCTCGATAAGCTCCTTAACGGATGGACTTCTGTGCGGACACATATCGGCCATCTTAGCCGCTCGGGCGCAGGGACGCAGCTCGCTCAGCATCCTGGGGTGCGCGGGCTCCTCCAAAACCTTCTCCCTTTGGTGCGCCTTGGTCTGCATGGACGCGGTGTTGGAGCAGACGGTGTTTTGGACAGCTCAGCAACACTCAGCGCTCATCGTATTCGTGCGTATCGCCTCAAACCTGCCGGAATGGCTGCGTCCGCTCATTGTGGTGCGGAGGGTCTCTGGCAATGCGGAAATGATCGACCCGTCCTTTGACCATGTGCCCTTCAAATCGCTTCACGCGCTCCTGCTGGCCGTGCACCGCGACGTTGTCGCGAACGCTGGACAGATCAAGCAGTGGAAGAACATATTGCTGTGCAGCTTCTTCATCCTGAAAGTCTGCGACAGCGACCAGAAGGTCTACCATGAGAACCTCCAGCTCCGTGAGAAGCCGGGCCTGGAGCTCGTGAGGCATTCGGCCCTGAGCAGAACGCTAGATGTCTGCGCCTTCGCAGCCAGGGTTGGCAAGGACCTGCCCAAGAACGCCAAGGGCAAGAAATCGAGCTTCGCCAAGCAGATCTTCGAGGCGTACAATAAGGATTTGGCTTTCAAACTTGAGCGAACCGGTCTCCGAGGCCTCCAGAGCTCTCACGCGGAGCCCTGTTGTCCTTGAAAAGTTGATGTATCTAGATGACACCTACGGAGTCAACGGGCCCCTCGACTCAGTCCACAAGCTGTATGTGCTGCTCGGGAAGGTCGGCAGCGGAAGCAGCTGCATCAGAAAGCTGGAATGGCTGTTGTGTTACTTCGTGGATCTCTTCGACCACGAGGCGCTGACGCCCAAAACCCAGCTCGCCGGGTCCGGCTCCGGCGGCGTGCAAAAAGGCTTTGCGGACGTCGTGATGGCCAAGCCGGACATCTTGGAAGAGCTCCTGAAGTGGGCGACTGAGGCCGGCATTCAGAAAGAGGACTTGGAAAAGATCTGGGATATCACTTCCTCTTTGGAGGTCTTTCGCCAGCATGTGGGACGAAAGTGGTACAGCAAAGACAAGGTGCCTGCATGCACCTGGAGGGCGTCGATGCGGCAGTCGTCGTCGGAGTTTTTGTCGCTCGTCGAGGACATGGTCTTCTTCAGCTTGTATGACGAGGCCATCCATGCCTGGTTGTTAAGTAAGAAGTCAATCGCAGATCTCCTCACCTGCAAAACCGTGAAGGATGTCTTGGATGAGATCCAGGAGATGCTGGAGCAGGAGAAGGCAAAAAGTGGTGAAGGCCCCGACGGCTCCAAGACAGCAGTGGTGCAGGCTGACGACGAGGAGGGCGATGAGCTTGGCACCAAGATGCTTGGTATCGAGGGGGACCAGGACCTGACGGCATTGCGTAGCGAGCTCGCTGCCTCGGAGAACCCGCAGGACTCGGAAGACCTGAAGAAGTTGGACAGGTATGTGCGTCAGGCGCAGTCCACCGTGGGTGCGTTTATTGCACTGATATGACGGATGACGAAATCATGGAGCATCTCAAGCAGAGCGCAGCAGGCAGCATAGTGCCAGATTTGGGGAAGAAAGAACACATCCTCATCTGGTATGCGGCCTCCGAGTGTGGAGAAGCGACAGCCCAGCCTCACCTGCGCGTCCCGGCCCTTCGCAACCGTGGTGACCACTTCCTCAGGCTGTTCCGCTTCTGCCAGATGCGTGGGAAGGAAGCGACCGGCGAGCTGACCGATGGAGACGTGTACTGCGTCTCTGACTGCGGCAAAGACGGGAACAGGCACGCGTTGCTCAGCCGGTTCATTTCGCCCGCCACCAGGGAAGTCAACTCGAAGACAGGCAAACCAAAGAAACTCGAAGCTTTCAAGAAAAGTGTCCGCACAATGACGGCGATGAGGATCCACATGGTGACCCGGCAGCCACTGACGCTCAACCAGCATTCCCGCCTGCACACATCCAACTCCTCCAACAGGGGAAACCTGTTGGAGCCCTTCTTGGCCGACGACTGGGACAACGATGAGGAGCAGTGGCGGCTTCCCGTGAAGACCAAGCTTCCGGATTGGAAGGACTTGGAGGTCAACAAGCGCTTCAAGCCGCGAGGCAAAAACGATAAGAAACCGTTCTTATTCCATTCCACCGCGAAGGCCACCTTCGAGGAGATCATACACTGTATAAACGTGGTCGGAGTGATCAGATTAGAGCGGACGGCAAGCTTGCCGAAGTTTGCATCTCCAATCGCATCCTGGGGCTTATGCTTCACATCCGAGCAGAAGGACTGCGGGCCAGTTTGGAGAAAAGAGCTTTCAAGCTCATGCAGAGCGACAACTGACAAGTCCAAACTCTTTGTGCCTGGACTGAAAGTGATCGTGGAAGAACGCCGTGGAGCCCGCGGAGACTGAGACAAAACCCAAGAACAAGAGGAAGGCCAAGGCAAAGGCAAAATCGACTCCAGGCGTGATAGAGCTTGGCGTGGAGGACCCGTCTCCGCCGGGTGAGACTGAGTCCAAGGTACCGAATCCGAAGAAGCAGAAGAAGGACAAGACAGAGGAGAAGGAGAAGGAGAAGTCCAGCAGAAATTGAGACGCTCGTGGGCGCAAGTCTTGAATGTGTTCTGATGGTGGCCCTCCGGAGGTTTAGTGATGCAAAAGAGACATAGAGGCCAGCAAGCAGTGTGCTGTCTCCGCTCGGAGAGATGCATCATCCGCGAGGTGTTTTTTTTCACACCCTTGTCTTCGTACAGTTCGTCCGACGTCAGACTCTTGCATGGCAGCTCATTTCTGTGTTGTGCAGTGACTCCAGTATAGGATTCTAGCTGGAAGCAGGAAGTGCTGTCCCATCAGGGCCTCTCCAAGTTTTTTTCGGTGCCAAGTCCATTTCTCTGCGGCCATAGATAAGGCGACGCTGTTATTTCGGCATACATACCTAGAATATGCATGCAACTTGCCTTCTGTCTGTCTTGGTTACAGCAGGGTGCATGCCTCAAAATCGGCCCAGGAGCATGTAGGCTCTGAGCTAGTAGAAGTAAACCACCTTAATGGCATTGCTCGCGGCCCCAAAGATGAAAGTGATGTCTGAGCCATGCTCTGTATGCTATTAGTGCTGACTGATTGCTTGGCTGTTGCTTCTCTCTCGATGCTGCGGATAGAGGTCTCTAGCTGCCGCTTTTTGTCAGTGCGCTTGGGCAGCAAAACTTGTGAGTGAGAGGTACATGCTCTAGAAGTCTTATTCTGCAAGCAAGAACGTTGAACGCGAGTCTCTTTGGCTTATTCCAGTCCGTGGAGCCTGAAGTTCAGTAGAGGTCGAGGTTGCATAGCTTCACGTGGTTCACTGGATGGTCAAGGTGTGCAGACTTTGGCAAAGAAGACTCTGTGTGGCATTCTGTGCTGGAAAGCAACTATAGCATCGCTCACCTTTACAAAGATGCTAGGAGGATGGGCCCCACCCCCTTTGACAAAGGGGGGCTTAAGCCCCCCTTTAAGCCCCCCTTTAAGCCCCTTTAAAGCCCCCTTTAAAGGGGTCTTCCCTAAGGGGGGGGTGAGCCGATACACCCACAAGGAAATGCTCCTTGTTAGGAGGTGTATGACCAGTTTATCCCTGAGGATCAAAGGGCAGCGCCCTGCACACGGACAGTAGTTGTTTTGTCTTGCTACGCAAGGAGAGCTTGTCTTGTCTCAGAATGGTAAAACCACTGTGAGCCAATGGGCAGCGAAATGTATATGTATGAGCATGCAGCCATTGCTGTAGGTACCTGTAAGAGCTACCCCTTTAGAGGTTTATGCAAACTTATGAAGTTCGTCGGAGTTTCAAAAAGGTTATCAGCATCTAGATAAGAATGCCACAATTGTGGGGACATGTACAATTCCCCTTTGAGGAACTATGTCATATAAACAATTGCAAGGGTAATCATTCAGTATTGCCCGAAATGATATTTGGGCTAGCAAACATATTTGCGAAACATATCAAAATGGCGACTGCTGACATGCTGCTCACTCGATTGTTTTACGCTCATCGGCAAACTGGGGATGAATCCTGTTGCCGGGCCCCTCGGCCCGGCATAAGATATGAGCCACAGCTCATCGTGACGTGCCCGGTTTAACCGTGCACCTCGAAGCATAAATCCCCCCAGGGTCGGGCGGGCGGGACAAAATTTTGTTCTCCTCACTCACACTGATTGAGGAAACTGGCAACGGCATGAGATCATGAATAATTCACTCAGCAATTCATGGAAAATAAAAGATCATGCAATCAATAGTGGTGTCCATGAAAAGCAATCCAGTGGAATCAAGAAGAGTGCATCGTCTTCTCTTTTTTTTTTTTTGAAACCGCCTTCCCATGGAAGGCTGTCCGACGTTTCATAAAGGTATATCGTGCGCGCTCGACAGAGTTCTTATGAAGTTCGTCGGAGTTTCAAAAAGGTTATCAGCATCTAGATAAGAATACCACGATTGTGGGGACATGTACAATTCCCCTTTGAGGAACTATGTCATATAAACAATTGCAAGGGTAATCATTCAGTATTGCCCGAAATGATATTTGGGCTAGCAAACATATTTGCGAAATATATCAAAATGGCGACTGCTGACATGCTGCTCACTCGATTGTTTTACGCTCATCGGCAAACTGGGGATGAATCCTGTTGCCGGGCCCCTCGGCCCGGCATAAGATATGAGCCACAGCTCATCGTGACGTGCCCGGTTTAACCGTGCACCTCGAAGCATAAATCCCCCAGTCTGCTTTAGCCTTGAGACACAATCGACTTCAGAGCAACTTTCGACAGCGGACACCTGGGCACCTCCACGCGTACAGACCAGTGGCTAAGCTCGGAAAGCGATCCACGGCTCGGGGCGTCTGCAATGTTGGACGCGGATGGCACACGTGCTATCCATAAATAGCACGGTGAAGCTTCCTGCGGGTTTTCAAGGATCATAAGAATTTCCCGCCAAATCGCGACGGATGCATCTCCTTTGACAAGAGTATCAAGTGCTGGCCAATTGTCGACAAACAAGATCACTCGGTTGCCGTCCAAGTGTTTACGCCAATGTCGAAGAGCCAGAATGGCGCCGTAAAGCTCCACAAGACCTATAACATGTTTCTTGCCATCGGATCTCCAATGAGACAGTACGTTTGCCGGCACCTCGCATCCGAAAGCGTAAACGTTGGGCTCGTTCGGTTTAAACATGACCGCCCCCACAGTAGCCGGTCCGTGATCAAGGTTATCATCCTCCAGTGCTCCGTCCGTGAACAGCAGAATCGGCTTTTCTTTCCACCCAGCACGGATGACACGAGGCTTTCCATGCGTCAATCTTTGCTGAAGAATCTTAAGCGCTTCGATCCCGCTGGCATCAAGGGAGACCGGAACCCGGGAAGTAAACCCTAAAGACCTAAGGTCGTGCATGGCCATGCGCCCTGCTCGGCCCCATATTTGGCCGTCGGCGAACTGGAGCTTGCCAATGAAGGACGGCAGTCGGCAAGGGACTAAGGCCTTGTCCCTGAGCACTTCCTCGATCACTGCATTAAGCTCCTCACACCGCGACGGCTTGTTCCTGATGTTGATTAGGCCCTCCGAGCTCTGGGACACATCCAGAGTAACTCCCAAGACTTCGACATCCGAAGAGAAGGGGGTGCATTTCTCCTCTGCAAAGTCAAACCCCGCTAACTTAAGGAAACCCTTAACTAAAGCCGAAGTTGACGTGGCCACCAGCGAGTGAGTCGCCATAGGGAAGTCGTCGAAGTATGCTGACCAGCACGCTCCCAAGTGGCATCCTAGGGCATGCAACAGCAAACTGACCCGCAGAAAGTGGTACACCGAGGCCAACGCTCCGAATGGAAGCGTGCGCATGACAAAGCACGAGATGGATCCTGTCTTGGGATCCTTCAAGGTCACCACACTTTTGTCGAAGTCGCAAGGGTTCAACGGTAGTTGTTTGTATGCTGATTTCAAGTCCAAGGTGGCGACTTGCATGCTCGCCCCCGGTTTCTGCCAATCAGGATGGACGAGACCTGTCAGTCTCTCTCCGGAGGACAAGGTAAAGTCGACTGCTCCTCGCTTCCGGTAGAAGTGGCACAACACGGAAAGAGACCATAAAAGATGGTCCATCGCCTGAAGCACGATTCGCTCGCTCGTAGAGCAGGCTTGGTTTACAAGATTCTCCTTGAAGTCGTCAATCGGTCTCAAGCGTCCTTTTTGCACAACACAGAAGCGGCGCACCGGGATCCACGCCTCGAATCTCTTTCCAATGTCTCCTGGGGTCATCGGCCCGTCCAACCACTTTTTCTGGGTAGCCTCCTGAAGAGTTACATCGTACAGCTCCTCGGCGTTCTCGTCAAGAGGATCGGATGACACACGTGCCAGGAGAGAAGCTCTGATGCTGTCTGCATTTTCCATCAACTCGGATTCGCTGATGGAGGCGAGGTACCCTCCTTCCCTGAACACACCAGAAGGGCTCAGGCACCCAACCAAGCGAAAGCCTTGGCGCATCTCAGAGAAGAGACCCTTGTCGGGCCAGTCTATTTCGGCCGCCATCTCCTCCAGTAGCGCCGTCCGCTTGTTGGCGAGGATCTCCTTCACGGACGGTTGCATCTTGGCACGGTGAGCGTGCTCGACTGGTGCCAGCTCAGTCGCTCTGGCCCTCCACTTTTGCAGACGAAGAAGTCTCAACTTGCAGATCTCTGCAGGGGATTTTGTCAGCTGCTCAAACAGGGATTTGATCAAGTAGTCCGGCAACTGCGCAAGAGAGTCAAAAGGATGATATAGCAGCTTGGCCTCTCTGACGAAAGACTCTGGGCTCCTAAAGACCCCGAAAACACAGAAGAGACCCTTATTCCCCCTATTTTCGGAACGCAAGAGCTTGCTCCCCGCGGGGACACCGTGCACATCCTGCGTAAGACATCGCTTGTGATTCAGAGGCGGGGCCCGGGGCAGGAGGCGGGATAGAACTGCAGCGTGCTCTGACAAGAGCTGTGGGTGTAGGCGTCCTCGCGGTTGCTTATGGGCTCGGGCCAAAAGTGGCTGAGCCGAGCCCAACGCGTAGTTGAGCCTGGCAGCCTCCGCCTCAAAGACATCACACAAGGCTTGGCACATGGCCGGAGGATAGGCTGCTTCCTCCGCTGTGGCGAAGGTGTCATCAGAAGTAAGGCCCCACGTTGCATGTTGTTTACAGCCTGGGCACATCAGAGCCATGCGAGAGATGCCCGAGCTGCTGCACAAGAAAGATGTTTTCTTATCTCGTTCGCTGCCGAAAGCGCAAGCCTGGCAATGCGCGAAGAAACCATGAGCCAAAGGGTACGCAAGACATGGCAACTCCCAGAAGATGCTGTTAGTGGGATTTTCGACGCACCAAGGCACAGAGTGCTGATCGCACAATTCAAGAAAAGCGCATAGTTGCTTGTATATGGCATTGGCAGCCTTGAGCTTGACACAATCTCTGGTGGAGGCCCACGGGACACCCCACGGATGTGAAGTGGTGCGGAGCACTGGGGGGCCCGGGCGAAAGTGACGAGCAGCACTGCAAGTGCCGCAAGGCGGAGCCGCAAACACCATGGCAACACGACGGGATTTGATGACAAACTTGAGGACCTCCCAGGAATGGCTCTGGGTCAAGTCCAGATTGACCATCTTGCACTTAGGTGTGTGGCGGTTGTGAGCATGATCCACGGGCATGATTGCAAAGCCGCGGCTGGCGGCTGTCTGACTGAGGATGGCGGACCCGGCGCACAGCTCGATCACTAGAGGCCCGTCCGCAGGCAATTCAGCGGAGGGGAAGGCCGGACTCGGTTGAGTCAACGGCGCCGAATCAGTGGATACCTGAGGACACCGCAAATCGTAGCCTTGCAAAGGGTACGGTTTCATGGTGGGGCCCTGCTGGACATCACGGCTGGGGATCTTAAACCCTAGGGAGGTCAAGAATTCCCTATCATCGGAAGCTAAACCGGAGAGATGACCCACGGTAAACGCAACCAGAAGAGATCTGGAGCCCTGCCACGGCAAGGTGAAGTGTTTGCAATGCTTAGCATCAAAAGCCCAAGCATGAGTAGCGCAATCAAGTTTGAAGCCTGTCCATGATGCATCTTCGTAGAAGGTTTGATCTGGACCTTCAGGATGCACGACGAAGATGTGTCCACCTGAGAAGAAGGACAATGGCACAACTACATTAGGCACGCTGCTATTGAAGGAATCTTGATGCATTGGAGCTTGCAAGTTCCGATGCACAGACACAGAAGTGAACTCGCATTGGGGTGCAACGAGTCTGAGACACGCGGCAAAATACTTTGCCACTGCTGGCATGCGTCGCGTGTTGCTGCGAATAGCGGTGACTCCTCCTCGGTTGCATGCACCGACAGTGATGGCTTTAGAGTCGCCATCGGATTCCAGCCAGGTCCGAGTATGGTCCTCGGAAGGAAAAGCGTCCAAGATGGCCGCTATGTTGTTTGCACTGAAGTCTGAAGATTGTAAAAAGTGACTTGCCAAAGACTCGCAAAACGCAAATGCATCATCTAATTTAGCCGCCTTACGGGGCGGCTCCGGGGGAAAACAAGTGGAGTCGTTGAGCGACTGTTCAGCTGCTGGTTCCATACCGACAGTTGAGCCATAGCTCTGTGTGACATCTAGCCCACCGTGCGCCACTGGCGATGGTGGGTCATGCGCGCTCGTCTGACTCATTAGTCACGACGAGGGCGCCTTCTTCGCGGGGCAATCCTTGGCTGGGTGCCCTCTATGGCATCCTTTGACTGCACACAAGTGCAGTCCTCTTTCACACCTTTGGTTGGCCACTGCTCGGGAGCATTTCCCTAGCGAATAATCGAAGCATAAGGCATGCCCCTTAGGCGTAGCGGCCACGCACCCGAGTGCGAGGAGCTCTGCCGGGACTCTGGCATTGGTTGAGCCCTTGCCGGCTCCCTTACCCCCGCGCCCGCGGCCCTGGCCCTTGCCATTGCCCTTATGGCGCTTGATCGGGGGCTCATCTCCTGAGGAAGCGTCGCGGCTTGCTCCTGAGCCTACTGCAAGAGGCCTCGGAGTCAGCATTGAAAGGAACTCAGTGCTCTCAAACACTTTGCGGAAAGCGCCGTCACATGGCCGTGATCCTCCTGCCTTCACCTTGATGCCGCCGCGGGTGTGTTCCGCGAGCAACATGGTGAATTGACGATCAGCTTGCTCAATCTGTTTCAAGCTCACCCGCGCATGATTCGGAGGAGGGTCCATAAGCCTGAAAGACATGTACTTTTCAAGCAACTCATCGTGCAAATGGTACGCCAAGATGTTCGCCTGTTCAAAGGCTAGGCCCCTTCGCACTAAGGCGTAGCGAACCATCATATCAGTGGACACATCACAAGGAGTCACGTTGGGCTTGCTGGCAATCTTTAGGCCGCCTGCAGAATCCAAGGTAAGCGAAGCATCCTTCTTGAGCCCTGTAAGAAGCTCATGCTGTCTGCTAACAGAATGCTGCCACTCCACATACTGGAGTCTGTCAGATTCGTAGATCGCCACAGCCCGATCAATCAAGGAGTCGCCTGGCTCCATATTGCCCCTCAAGTCAAGCCCTTTAAGTCTGGACTGCTGCTCCCGCAAACGTTCGGCCCTGTCTGCTGGAGCTAGTTTCTTGATCGATGAGTCTTCTGTTGCTTCCACCTGCGATCGGATGTCGGATGCAACAGTTGCGTATGCCTCGGCGAACAGACGCCGAAAGCAACTCATCTCCTTAAGGGAAGGCGCAGCACCGAGAACCTTGGTCACCAGGTCGGTGAGAGGTTTCTCGTCTGTCGCAGACGGGTTGAAATGACAGCAGAAGGCGAAAGTTGCCATCGTTGTCAGTCCCTCCGCCTCAAGCTTCGCGAAGCTCTCATCAGAAACTCCAATGTCCTTGGCTCGCGCCTTGAAGACAGCCGCACTCTCTCCAAACGACATGGCTCTTTCTTTCTAGACTGTCAAGCTCAGACTAGGGCCCAGCACGCCTTGCAATCACTTTTGTCATCGGCAGCTCCCTAGTGCAACACACAATTCACGTGACAAGCATCGCTCAAACATCACTTGTAGTCCTGCACTTCCAAGACACAAGCAGCCACTACGAGATCGCGCTGGTTATTCATCCACGACCAAGGTGACATTTGCATGTTGCCTTTTCTCAGACCCCGCGATTTTCGCCCTCGCGTGGCGTTGACTCCTGACACGGTTTTTGAACCTCAGGAGCTCGGAAAGCAGGTGGCGCATGTAGGGTACATAAATTTTGGCGCCTCACTCAAAACTTCAAAACGGACTGAGATAGCCCTGCCGCACTTCAAGTGGGTTCCAGCCTCGTCTCTCACCTTGTGCAAAAATCTAGTCTGCTTGTGACGCGCCCAAGGCCCGTCACCAGGCTCGGGGCCCCACTGACCGGCAATCTGCTCCAAGGCCTGCTCCTCGTCACTCACGGGGGCCTCTTCCTCGTCATCGGATGCCTCGCTAGAGCTCGATGATACTGCGTCGGCCTCCCTTTCAGGCTCAGAAGGAGCTTGCGGGTCCGCAAGATTGGCTATCATCCCGCTTCGAGTGAGATCCGGCTTGAATCTACCGGCAGCTATCTCGTCTATGACCCGGTCCAGCTCCCGTAATGGAGCTGCTAGTGAATCCCTGGCATATATGATCAGCGACTTGTCCTTACGCGGTACGTGGTAGCCTAAAGTGCGCCGGGGGCCGGCCTGCACGCCCCGCTTCGCCAACCAGGAGAGCGGTGTGCTCTTGCAGGAGTGGGTTGCGATCTGGACCTCAATGGAAGCATCACTCGCGCCCGGAATCAAAGCTCTCAGCCAAGCACCTCCGCTTGAGACCTTAAGAGGAATCCTAGTCCACCCGCCTCCGGTAGCGGGGCACGGGAGTGTGGGATACGAGCTATCGAGACCCTCGGCCTCTCGCAGCTCAAGCCATGCTCTGATCCAGGGCCTGGCTCCGACACATTTCAGCGGTACAGCAATGGGAAGAGACCGAATCTTCCTTTCAAGTGATACCGAGGTTTTGGTCCTCTCGGCTTGCCCTTCAAGATATCCTGATTCCACTCCGTCAATCAAGGTTGAATCAATCACGAATCCCGAAGAACGCTGCATGTCCGAAAACCTGAGGCGACCATATACCATAAGCAGAAAGCACCCTGCTGCGATTCGATCCATTGGCCGCGCCAAAGAGCTGAGCACGAGGGCTTCAAGTTGCTTCACTTGCTCCACGGTTAGAGCAGGCCTGCGCTTAACTGCGCACCGTGTCGAGTAATGAGCATTTGCGAGGCCTACGACTCTCCCGCTGCTTAAGGCCTCATCAAGCACAATCAAGCCTAGCAGATGTTTTGCGAAGCTGAAAGCGATAAGCAGCGACCTGAAGGAAGTCGGGGCCGCACTCGGGTTTGCCTTGAAGTAATCGTAGAGCTGATGCTCTCTCACAGGTAAGCAAACCACAAACTGAAGCTTCCAAAAGTGCACATACCTGAAGATGGGTCCCACGCGTTGGTGCAGTGTAGCTGTAGCCTTGTCGGCCAGACAATCCTGCACGCTTTCCACCAAACCTCCGGTGGCAAATTTAGGATCGAAGGGACCCATGGCTTGCTTGGCAACACCCCAAGCGTTAAAATCCAAGGAAACAAGAGTGACCCACTTCTTCAAGGCACACTTCCTATTAACATCCAAGGCTTTAGATCTTAAGTGAGCGTCTCGGGCTGACAGAGGCTTCAGCCCTGCTGCAAGGAAAGCCGACTGCGAGGCCCCAAGATCCGGGCCGGAGCTGGAAGAAGCGGCCATCGGCCCTGGCCCCGGTGCCGGAGGCAAAAGCCCTGTCGGTCTAGGCAAAAGGCAGCTTCTTCTGAAGATCGAGTGCATCTGTTCTGGAGGACTTGGGAAGAGGCTTACCGACCTCTTATAAGCATTCCAAGCATGAGCTGCATGAAAGGCCACTGCCCGGCTGTCGACCCGGGCAGACTCCTCACTTTCCCCCATTTCTCAGCTTCGCTGCCATCCGCCGCTGTCAGCGACAGCGGCTTGCACGGTGGGCTAGTCCCAACGTCGGAAGGGGGGCCCCTGTTCAATGTAGGGTCCCGCGCCTCAAAAGCCCACAAAATTTTGTTTTCCTCACTCACACTGATTGAGGAAACTGGCAACGGCATGAGATCATGAATAATTCACTCAGCAATTCATGGAAAATAAAAGATCATGCAATCAATAGTGGTGTCCATGAAAAGCAATCCAGTGGAATCAGGAAGAGTGCATCGTCTTCTCTTTTTTTTTTTTGAAACCGCCTTCCCATGGAAGGCTGTCCGACGTTTCATAAAGGTATATCGTGCGCGCTCGACAGAGTTCAAACAGACACTAATTTTCTTTTACCGGAAGCATGGCCGCACATTCACACATATACTGTTATGCCCACTGTCACAGTTGCGGAGTTTGGACTCATGTTAAAAACAGCATATTGTTTATGCTAGGTATAGCACTGAAGTACATTGCTGAAGTCACTCCTTTTGCACACACTCATGCATGTTAGTCAGAGAGATCATCTGTACAAGATCAGGTCTGGTAGTGTTCTTCTATCGAATTATGCAGCCCTTCATTGTGCTCTTGTTAGAGCTTTGTGAGTCACTGTTGTGAAACTCTGAGAATTTTCTTATCTCAGATTCGGATCCAGGTTTGGATCATAGGCTCGAGCGTAGACGTTCGGATGTGGTTCGTCCGGGTCTGAGTGATCTTCTTCGGAACTTGAAAAGATTCCGAGTAACCTGTTCTCAGCCCTGGTGAAGGCGGCGTCCGGAACGTCATATCCATGGTTGGATGTAGTCGCCTTTGGCTCGGCCTTTGGTGCAGCTTGTGAGCTGATTTGTGTTGCCTTGGCCTTAGCCAGTTGTGGCTGCTTAGCCCTTGCCCGTTCAGCCCTTCTTCTTTCAAGCTGTCCGTCTGAGGACGCCCATGATCTTTCACTTTCGTCTCCTGATGGAGATAAGGCGTGGGCATGAAGGCTATTCCAGAACTGTCCTGCAGAAGGAGTTAGGACTTCTTCCTGGTCAGATTCTGACTGATCTTCCTCAGAGCTTTGGTCGTCAAAAAGTGTCTCGAGGACATTTTTGAAGTTGTTGTATCTTCGCTCTATCTCTAGTGAGGAATGGACCAGTTGGTTGAAGACTGTTTTTGAGTCCTTCAGTGCTGTTAAGAGAATTTGCACTCTGGATAGAGTATCTTGGATGGTGTCAAGATGATCCTTTCTTTCCTCCTTATCTCTCTGGATAGAGTTTCGTAATGATTGTGCGATTCTGAGGAGGTCTGTGTATTTCTGAATAGGCATAGTTACCGTTTGATTGTCATGTATGACAGTTGTTTCGTCACTGCTCAGGTTCCTGAATAGGACTTCCACGACTGGCAGAAATTCCGTGCTCCACGGTTCCTCTTCATCATATGTTTCTACGTGCTGTAGCACGCCTTGTGTAAACTGCTCGGCTGCTTCTATCGTTGCATCGATAGAGCTGACGCGACTTACTGCCATGTTTCGGCACATAGTGTTAATGGCCTGGCCTTGATTGGCTTCGCCAAGTGCAGCGTCTGCATGGTTGCAGAGTCCACTGTTGTGGGCTTCTCTGGCTGCCTTTCGTTGAATGCGCCGATTTTGACCTCCTCTTCTGGTAGGACCTTTTGGTCTCGGAGGATCTGAAGGTACTGTTCCTTTCGCCTTTGGCGGAGGAGTCTTAGGTGGAGGTGACATGTTTGCCTTGTTAGGCACTGGTGGCATTGCCTTGGGCACTGACGACGATGAGGCACTTGTGAGTGCAGATGTCCCTCTGGCCTTTGCTGAAGATCCCTTAGGGATAGATGTGTAGGTAATCTGCATGGCTTCTTCGGCCATTTGTGCATGCAATGCGTCACTAAATAATTGCCTCATATGAGGAGTAGTGCTTGCATCGTCATAGGTTTGGAACCGTTCAATGTCCCCTTCGGTGCTATGTGGTCGTGTGTCACCTCTTTGAAAAGGATCGTTCCTGCGAATCTCCGCAACTTGTACTGCATGGAGGCATGTTTTGCACAGCACCTTCCTTGAAACATCTTTTGCTTGCTTGAGCTGGTAACAGCTATCTGAAAGATGGTAAACTTCGCTTCGGGAAGTATGCCACACAGGTCGTAGATCAGTTGTTTCTCCAGAATTGACCCTGTTGGGTCCTAAAGATTCACGCGACTGTGGTTCATTCTCGGGTTCGAGAAATGGCGGTGATTGTTTCGCTGCTGCTTTTGCCTTTGATTGTTGGCTGTCCATACATCTGATGGGAGCCCTGGTGAGCTGCTTCCACATCCAGTGTAGGCCCATTAGCAGCAGAAACACATTCCAAAAGATGCTGAAGATGGAGAAGTCTTGCTCACTGGTTAGTGAGTTTGGAGGAGAAGGTTCATCAGTCTTGGTAGACTCTCCTCTTGCACCGCCTTGATTACGGTGTCCGAACCAGTTCGACAATCCTGCTGCTGTGGCAGCTGTTCGGAGTGCCTTGCTGCTCGGAGCAGACGGCGGTCGTGATGACTTCCTTCTTCTTCTTCGACTGGAAGATTCTTCCTCCTGTTCGTCTTCATCTCTTTGAGCAGACATCAGGTTTGATGTTTCTCGTTCGTGCTCTTCAATATCACTCTTTGTTGGAGAGTGTTCTTCTTCTTGTTGTTCCTCAAGTGTGTCCAGTTCCTCTAGAGACATGTTGAGCTTGTCAACAAGACTGGCTCTTTGAGGTCTGGATCTTGATCTTGGTAGATCTTGTTGTGAAGAGGACGATGATGCCTGGCTCCTTCTTGGAGGAGATCCTTCAGGCTCGTTGGGACGTTCAGGCTGTGGCCTTTCCCAGAATCTTCCATATCTGTGATAGCTACCTGGTGGTTGCTGTCTGTCGTACCAGCGGTTGCCGGATGAATAAACAAATGAGCCTTTGTTTTCCCAGTATTCAGCATTACGCTGCTTGAAAGCCTGTCGCTTGTCAGCGATCTTCTGAACCTGGGCATCTGATCGGTTGTGTTTTCCTTTTGAAAGGATTGGTTGTATCGTGAAACCCAAAGGGCTGTGCCAATCTTTGTCTGAGGGACTCAACCATAGATCAAGGTTTGAAAACGTAGAATAGTATTGCTTGACTGAGACAAACAGACGGATATCGAGATCCCTGTTTCTGTTCAGGTCCTGCCACATATCTGAGACTCGTTCCCAGTATGTTCTTTCGGCAGCAGGTGTAGCCTCTTTCGGGCTAGGTGACGCCGTGTGCGGCGTTTTGCCCCAGTCAAGGACATAACTGTTGATACAGTCTAGGTCAGCAACTTTCTTCGCCGGGTCCGGCGGTAGCCGATCTGCACGTGCCAGTCTGTGCTGGTCAGAGTTGTTGAGACAAAGGTGTCGCACTTGTGAGTGCCTTCCTGCTATTCTGTTGAATGCTGCAAGCTTTTTCTCCAGGTATAGAGAAAACAAGCTGTTTCGCGGGTGAACGTCTCCACCTTTTAAGGTGAGTTTCGACGCAATATTGTTGAGATCACCCGCGATTACATCCGGCTTGAAAGGGAGAACCTCGTTGAGGAACGCGTTCACCAGTTCGCGCCTCTGTTCTTCCTTATGAGTCATGTATGAATTGAAGTGGACGATCGCGATGGTGATGACCTTGTAAGGTCCTTTTGTGCACCACATCTCGTCAAGATCGTTTGATGCTTCTTGTGAGAAGATCTCTGCATATGACTCAAAATCTTCCTCTGGTGGCTCATCACCCTCGACATGGCCGTTCCATTCACAGAGAACCGGCGCAGGGTTAAGGTCTGACAGTGTCAGCCACGCCTCTGGTGAGAGGTAAGAGCCATCAGTGGGTCCATCCTTGTCAGGATTCTTACCCTTGAGAGGGTCATATCCGATAATCGACATGTACTCATCTCTCGTCATCCTCTGGCCGGAATATGGGTGTACCCATTCTTTTGCCTCCTTGATGGTACTGTGGTACCCAAAGGTGAGGCGGCATACCGCACCGTGGCATGCCCATAGTCGCTTCTTGGGACCGCCAGCTTTTGGCTTCATTGTTCGATGGCGGTAAAAGTGGTGGATGAGAGAGATGTCTGTTGTTGGGTCACCTTTGACTCCGATATACATCGATGGTGCCTCAGGCTCCTTGGGAGGAGAATGGATTAGCATCCCTCTGTATTCATGTTGTCGCATGGTTGCGATCGAATACTTTGACGCAAGTGCTCCTGCCTCGAGTACGAGGGTAATGTGTGCTGAATTGTTAAAGCACAGGTCAATAAGAGGGTGGTAATCGAATCCCTTCTCAGGTTTGAGCTTCTTTTTGGGATTCCCTGCGGGCACCGGCGCTCGATCCATATTTCCCCAGTTGCATACCACTAGGCTTAGTGATACGCTGTCTGGGTTTGAGCCCTCAATGTGTTCTCTCTTCTCGTTAACACCGGCCATCCTATTACGAACTATCTCGTAATGTGCGTCGAGCACCAGTTTGCTTTCGTAGCCAGTAAGAGAGAGAAAAGACGCCGGGTGGCGTGTTCTGGAGTCCTTGACATTAATGTGACTCTTGTTGATGCTTTTGTATTCCTCCAGGGTTGGAGCTTCTGTGGAGCTGGTGTAAGTATCAGGAGGGTTCTTCCTAATATCATCAAAGCTACATGGATCAACGCCTGGATAGGCCTTCATGAACGAATTCCTTGCGTGGTCGCAATACATGTTGATTTTCTGGACTGCCAAATCTACGTCCTCATGTGTGAGGATGGCCTCGTATAAAAACTGACGCTCTTCTGATGTCATTCCTGCTGACACCTTAGAGGTCTCGAGGCAATCGATTGGTAGGATGCACTCGCACATCTGTTGTTTACCCTGTGGGGTAAGTCGACAATCTGCGCATACAATCGTTCCACAGGAATAGCAAAAATAGCCTGTAGGCTGTTTGCAAAGATCGCAGAGAGGATTATCTGGTCGAGTCAGCAGCCGTATTCTCTGGTTAAGACTCATGGCTGTCCTGCGTACTCCTACAGTTCTCTCCTTGTTAGGAGGTGCAGAGGAGGAAGATGCCGAATCTCTGGGTCTGTCCCACTCTTCTTCGTCAGGAGCTTGAGAATCCTTGATCATGAGTGGACTTCGGATTTTCCTATTCCATCGGCTAACCCACATTTTCTCCTTCATTTCCTGGTGCATAGCCGGGTTAGACGATGACTTCGAGATCCGGTGCTTGTAATTTTCTCGAAGTCGAGCGGTGATGCGCTCATGTTCTCTTACGAGATCTTCCTCATCAGCAGGTTCCTCGTATTCGAGGTTGAGCTTGCTTCTGTTGACTCGATAATAACTTTCTGTTTCAGGATCGAAGAGAACTAGAAATTTTTCCTTCTCCTTTTTAGGAGATTTTGGTTTCTGTGGCTCTTCATCTGAGCTCTGAACATATTCTGCTTCAGGCTTTGGTTGGTCAAGTTTGACCTTCTTAAGTTTCTCTGTGATCTCTTCCGTGGGAGATTCTTTCTTCTCTTCCGCCTGAGACTCCTCCGATGCTGCAGGTGCAGACTTCGTCTTGTGAGACGGATTAACATCAACTCGGAGTTCTGAGGATGACGAAGAGTTTGAGCTCTTTTCGCTTGATGCCGACTCATCGGCTGATTCTTCTTCACAATCCTGGTTAGGATCTGGTTCTTCAGGTTCCGTCTCTGTTCCAGAAGATTCTTCCTTGGGAGGAACTACGTTGGCGGAGGTATCCTGGACAGGATCTGGAGGTTTGTGACCTGTCGTTACCTTGAGAACTTCGGTAGCGCTTCTGGTGCCATCGGAATTCCAGAGCTGTCCCATAAGACTGTCCGGATCCTTGTCAGCCTCGGCCTGCCGGGCGAGCTTGGATCTCGGATGGATCTCCTTTGCAGTAGTCTCCGTTTTCGGAGGTACCTCACCTGCAGAAGAGGTTTGCTCCAGGTTTGGAGCTGTGGTGGCCTCTGTCTTTGGCAAAGAAAAAGACTTCTTGTGAGAAGATCTAGCCTTGGGAGGCTCTGGTGGCAGATTTCGCTTTGCCATTTTTCGAAGTGCCGATTCGAGATCTCGGCCGTAATTTTCGCACCATTTCTTCGACTCGTAAGTCGCTGACGGCATCTGTTCGGAGCAATGATCCGTCCACCATCGCCCGATGCTCTTGAGCTCATCATATTGCGATGATACCCAGAGTGTTTCAGAGGGTGCGAACACGGCGCTAAGAGTACGGGCATGCACTACATCTGGTGTAGCAAACATCCCTACTTGCGACTGCCACAGGTTTGTGACTTCGTTCACTACGTTATTTGCATCGAATACCAGAAGCAGTGCCTTGTTGGCACGCAACAAGGTCGGATTGGGATTCGCCAGGTTTAGCGTCGAAAACTGGACAGTGTCCCTGTTGGCACGACTGTTTTCATTCACAAGAGCTTGGAGATCTCTTGATGTAACCACCTGCGCTAGGAGGTTTGATGGTACCAGACCGTGCCTCAGGATTGAGGATAATGCCAGTAGGTCCGTGGCATGCATGATGTAACAAGGCTTGTTCTGTCGAACAAAATCCTCCATGCCGACGGGCCTCGGCGCGTTGGTGGAGAGACGCTGTGCACGGGACTGCACTGGATTGCTCCCCGTTGCCATGAAGTCTGAGATGGTCATGTGTGACCTTGGTCTCTCTTCTTCAGGATCTGGTTCTTCAGCTCTTGATAGAGGTGGTCGTGAACCATGTCCTCCTACTGCCGAGAGGAAAATTTTGCTCATGGTCAACACATTTGCATCCGGTGGGATGTTAACGGCGGCGTCTGTGGTTTCAGCCTTGCCATCTTTATTATAAACCATGGTGACCACAAACCTGGACTTAGTGTTGAGGAGAACACCAAGCGCGATTTCTTGCGGCGTATACTGTGCGAGCTCTGCATCGGCCAACTTGTACATATCCAAAAGATAATTGTGTTGGCCAGCAAAGAGATCTGGGCGCTTGTTCTGAAGGTGTCTTGTTGAGTGTGCCAACCACCTTGGGACTCTGTTGGTCTTAGAAAGAATGTGGAAGCACATCTCTGGTGAGAGACCTGTTGCGTCTGCCAGTTTTGGCACTGAGGAGGAGTAGTCATATTCTCCGGATCCATCAAGGCTCACACTTTGTTCTACCTCCGGTGGGAGGCCTGTCTGAAGGTGATGCGCAAGCATCATACAGAACTGGCGTGGATCACGAGCGTGATTGCCGACGTTGTTATCCCAGTATACAAGGGGACTGTTGTCCCATGGTCCTTGAAGGACTCCTTCGAAGAGCCTGACTCCATGTCTGGAGTTTAGATTGAGCCTTGCTCTGCTCGCATGGCCATATCGCGAGATCAGTTGAACAAGATCTCTTGGATGCGGGTTGATCACCTGTTGTTGGCCCAGGATAATGAATTCAGGCTCATGATTTTTCTCACGTTTGTGAGTTCGGTGTCCACCGTGTTCGGTGTTTCGACGTGATGCTTCCCGACGAGACTCGGGGTACGAGCTATCCATGTGTGGATGTCGCTCATGGTGCGCCTGTACTGCCCTGGGTAGGGCGTGACCGTCACGGCTACGGAAGTTCGATCGTGTGCTCATTACGGCACAATGACCAAACAGGATCAGGAGTGCTGGGTCAGCCCGAAAGGCTGATTGCTGTGAGGCTCGAGGCTGAAAGCGGCTGCGAATGATACAGAACATAGAATTCTCATGAACATGTCTGATCTTGATGAAAAAGCAGCTCGCAGACACAAATTTTCTTTTAGACGAAAAACAGTCTAAACAGAAAATCCAGCACATGGTTGTGCTACCAGCAAACGAGACTACCACCATGTTCCTTGGCAGTAAAATAATCTGTAAATCTCTGTTGAGATACTAATTCCAAGGAAGCCAACGCTGTGGCGGCATTCCTGAGATTGTCTATGATCCACCGAACAGTGAAGGCTTTGTGTTGAAGAAGTTCACGGAATGGTGGATGGATGTCGGTTTCTGGTAAATTCCCTGTTTCCAGAGCCTTGATAAGCTCATCAGGTTGTGCCGAGTGCTTTGTTAATGCATCAGCTAGGCAGTACTTCGAGCTTACATGAGCTAGGTCATCTAAAGATCCAGAGTTGGATTCCTTACGAAGCATCTGAATGAGGTGATGAGTTTCCTTCTGCTCTGGAAGGTGTGTCGTGCCTGCTGTTGTCACAAGATTGTTTCGCATCTGTTCTGATATGTATGGGTACGGTCTCTGATGAGAGATCTGCCCAAAGTCCCTTGAGGAACAGGCAAGTACCAAAGCAACGCATCAGTGCGTTAAGCTCTGCCACTGTTGTGGACATTGTGGTTGTCGTAGTCTTGTGAGATTCGTAATCCACCAGGCTACCTCTCGAGGATGTTTCCTTGATAGAGGACTCAGAGAAATCGTTCTTCTTGGAAGAAGCAGCTGTTGCTGATTGTTTCATTCCCTTTAGCTTTGGATTACGTTCTTCAGCAAGGAAAATAACATGTGCTCTCTGAGATGATTTGTCATCATTGTTCCTGTAGGAAGCATCAGGGTAACCGAGGATTCTGAGATTTCCTTTCAGCGGCCAAAAACGCAGTTCTACTTCAGTAGACTTCAAAATCCTAACAAGCTTGTTCAGTTCTCGAATATCACCGATAGTAGGCTTGGCAGCCTTACTCGCACACCGACTGAAGCGATAACAGATGTGAGCTTGAGTCCGGCTTTGTAGCCAGTTGATCTGTCCTAAAACACTTCTGTAAGCAGTGTGCTGCTGTGGTGTGCATTGTTGCTCATTGTTGAGCTTCTTATCAAAAACAATTTCCTCTAGAGCTTCAACAGCTAGGTTCTGATTTACTGAGATATGTGCTGGCACTGATGCTGTAGCATCCTTCCAGACTAATCTCTGTCCTACAAACATAATATCGTTCGTGTCTTCAGAACCGACTGCAAACTCCTTTTTGATCGATTCAATCACGGCCTTACGAAAGGTGTCATCACCGGCCATGCACAGGTCATCTACATGCAGACAGACTACTCCATGTACCTGTCTACCCTTGGCATTGTTGCCTGCTATGGGATCTAGGAGATAGTCAATCGCTGATTCCATGGTCTTTGGCTGAGACTTCTTGAGCTCAGCATCTGCTGTTGCAGACTTCTTACCATACAAAACATATGTACAGCGATCCGCACGGGTTGGCACCAGGCCGTAAGACAGGAGTGCCTTGTCAACGATGTTCCACCATCTTCGAGGTGCATCGTTAAGTCCATAAGCGGGTTTCTTCATCCTCGCTGCGATGTAGGGAGGATAACCTGCTTCAGGAGGAATCTGACAGATTATGTCTCTCGACTCATCATAGGCTTCACCCTGCAGAAAAGCAGTCTTTAGGTCGATGTGTGTCAGATTCCACAGCTTGTTAGCTGCTAGTTGAATCGCCAAGCGGAAACCTGGGCGACTCGCAGCAGGACTATCAGTTTGCTGAATGTCCTTTTGTCGATCCTGGAAACCTCTTAGGACCCATCGGGCCTTGCACTTAAGGAAGTTTCCGTCCTTATCTCTTTTTAGAGTCAGGACCCATCGACCAGTGACATAATTTCGGATGTTTCCGAGTTTCCGTGTATCGACGAGCTCAAAGACATCATTGTCTAGCCAGCTCTGATACTCTGCTGCCTTCGCTTCATCAAACTGTTTCTTCATCTCACGCTTTTCCTTGGCGGTTGCCTCCTTCCGCTGTGCCTTCTGGGTCAGATTCGCTGAGTTCCTGGGGGAACTTAGGGATAAGGCCTTGTCCTCTTCCTTGAGAAGATCATACTCTTCACGGATGTCAGATCGGAACCTTTTGGTGGGTTTATACCGTGTTCGGTCTGACCTCACTCTTGATGTTACCTCTCTGACGTCCACGGGTCCGCCATGCATGTATCGAGGCATGGAGAAAGAACCTGTGTTGCTGCACAGTTTCTGTTCTTCTGAGAAGGACCCAGTCCTTCTCATCCACGACCAGATCACCTTCCTCATCAGAGTAGTACCTTGTGTCTTCTGACTCGGCATCGCTCTCCGGTTCTGGTGAACCAGAGGTGTGAGGAGGAGCGGACGGTTGTCCGGGGTCGTCCGGGACCAGTTCTTCTTCAGAATCTTCTTCATCTTGTTGTAACGGAAGAATGGGTCCCTGTGGATGTGCCTTCGGTTTAGGTTTTGGTGTCGGCACCTGTGAAGGTGATTTCTGTTTGTGCGGCGAAACTTTCCTTTCCGATGAAGACCTTGGCGACACATCACCCCCCAGACGCCGAGGAGACGGAACGCGAGGAGGCGGATGCACGCGAGGCTTAGCCCGAGCAGGAGCCACGGGCTCATCGGAGGAAACGGCCGGTAGTCGCGGTGGAGGTATGGGAGGAGGAGGACGCGACGGCGGCGTGCCGGGAGGCATCGGCTGATCTGGTTCCGGCATAGAGACATCGTCAGATGTGATCCGTGAGCGATTAGTGCTCATGGGTTCTGACGGGTCTGACGGCGAAACCTCTTCGTCCGACATGATAACATCCGGCGGCGTTCGCACGGACGGTGAAGTCTTGCCGCCTGTCATCTGGAATAGCACCCCCGAGAAGGTTGATGGGTGTACCTTATTCCAGGAAACCTGGTGCGGCAAGCAACACGTCATGGTCGAATTGGGCTTTTTCTTGTTCCAAAAGACAAGAACGCCATCAGTTACACTGGTGAGTGCTTTGACTGTTCCAAATGTACCTCTGTATAGAGTACACTGTTCGAAACCAGACCCTGGTAAGAGTCTTGATCTAAGGCGAGTAATGTCTGACACCAAGGCATCAAGGGACGGTGATGGTTTGGAATGATGCAATGGTAATTCAGTTTTACTCGATAAGGAATTTACTCTGGCAACAAGTGATCTGATTTTCGGATCTTGCAGGAGTTTGGAATCCTTGAGAGGATTTGCTGTCAAAAGTGAATACTCTGGTCAAGAAGTTCCGAAAGTCCCTGGAGGCATTCATCTCCAGAGTATTCTAGTATGTCTGTGACTAAAGAAAGATGAGATGCATACGTATCTCTCTTCAGGAATCTTGCCAAACACGAGGCAAAGGTCTCACAGAATTCATAAGGATACACTTGTGCGAGTTTCGTTTTAAGACCGTAGCCTTGAATACCCTTTTCTTCTCCTGGTGGAGATATTGGAGATTTCGTTTTGGCAGAATGCCTCTGGAGAGGAGTTAGCACCTGCGGTGGCAGGTTGTGCATGAAAATCGAGGATTTCGATTCATAGTATCCTTTTGGATCTTTCATGCCATAGGCTTGTAGGTTACAGACCTCATAGCTGATCTTGCGGTTGGAAAACAGGCGTTTTGCTTCTGGTGAAGACCAGAGCCTGCTGTAGTATGGGTTCTCAAGAACAAAGTAGCGTCCGAGCTTCATTTGGTGGTCTGCGACCGATTCACAGAATTTCAAAACAGAAAGTCTCTTGGCAGAGCCTTTCTTCCACTGTGAGTACCAGCTAGACCACTGAGAATGGTCGGGTGACATAACAATAATAGTAGGTTCTTGTTCCTTAATGATCCTGAGAAGATTGGAGCGACCTTGCGGTTGCTCAAGATCTAGACCGCTACGCAAGTCGACTGGCTGACCTACTCGCAGACCTGACAGGGCGGCCTTGTGACTCATACGGGGAGATCCACCGTAGAGTTCTAGGAAGTCAATCTTACCAGTGCTGGTAACCTGCCAGTGACACTCTTGATGTGGAATAGTTAGGTCTGTCGACTGCAGGGAGGCATCAAAGGTGACCATGCAACTTGCGTGGTCAGAACCTTCTGAAGTCAGAGTTTCCTCGTCAGGCGCGAGAGGAATCTCCACATCAGATGTTATGTCATAATTTTTCCTCAGTTTTGAGATATTAACGCGGACGATGCGTGTTCCGAGATCCACACCTACCATGGATCCTCCGAGTTCGGAGATCACCTTTCCTTTTAGCCAAGATCCATGTTTGGACCCAGTTGATCCAATCTTAGACTTATCCTCTGACCAATAGAAAACCTTATCTCCCAAAGAGAAAGGTCCTTCGGTCATTGACAGTCTGGCTGCAAGATCTCTGCGCAGATCATCAGATTGACGTGCCTCTTGGTAAGCCCTGTTGGCAAGCTCCTTAATGGCTCTTGCAGTGACTTCCGTATCAGTTGGATTACCTGTCAACTGATTGGGATCTGCGTTCTCTGGTGTTATAACATCTCGAGGACGCCTACCAAAGGCCATTTCTAAAGGAGTAACTCCTCCATAGGTAATCGAAGAGTTTCTTGCCAAACATGCTTGTCGAACGAGGTTGCCATACTTCATGGTGATTCCGTTATACTGCGGGTCACCATCCTTCAGGATCTGAAGTATGATCTTAATCTGATGCTTCAGCAATCTTACAGCAGCTTCGGCCCTGTTGGGCCATGGTGTTCCAGGTCCTGTTGCTACAGGCTTGATATTCTGCCGATTGTAATAAGCCTCCATTTTTGGAGTCATGAATGCTTGATCTCCAACTACAACCTTTGGGTTGATCTGATATTTCTCAAAGTAGTCATTCATAATCGACATTGTAGTATGCTCTTCCTTATCCTGGACTACTTCGGAAGTCAACAGGTTTGTTGCTCCGTCATAAAGAATAAGAAATATCAAGCGACTATTCTTGCCGGGAATTGGAAGCTCACCGTGATCTACAAAGGTGAGATCACCGAAAGTCTCTGATCTTAAACCGGAAATCTTCGCCCTCGAAGGAGCTCTCTTGTGTTCCTGACAGGCTGAACACTTTTTGACCAGTTGGTCATATAGCTCATATATCTCCTTTGGGATCTGTAAGGCTTTCGTGCGTCGCTTGAACTGATCTGTATTCATATGACGGTGCTTAAGGTGAAGCTTATAAAGTTCTACAGGGTCCTTAAGCTTCTCATGAATCCTGCGAAGAGCAATGGGAAGAGATGGCGATGGTTCTGCGACAATCTCTTCACCTGTAGGTGAGTCTGTACCAGGAGCCGGGTATTCTCTTGACCCAAGTGGCCTTACCTCCGTCCCGTCATCTGCTCCTGGGATCACAGATTTCTCATCCACAGGAGGTTTGACCGCATATTTGCGGGGTTTCTTCAGAAGGTTTTTAAGACCCTTTGGAGTCTTTGTCTTCGCAGGTGGAACCTCAAGTCTTTCTTCCACTGGAGGTTCGGGCGGCGCAGAAGCTTCTGCAGGCTTGTCTCTAGAGCCTGATGATGGTTCCGATGGTTCGGTAGGCTCAGGAGCATCACCAGATGGTTCTGGTGGATCAGGTTTCTTGGCAGATGGTTCTGCCGGATCAGATGGAGGAGGCTTCTTCTTACCTGGAATGCCTTTCGGTGGTGGATCAGCTGCTCCTTCAGGTGCCTTGTCGCAACCCTTGAGGTACGTATGAGGCTTTTTCTGTCCCGCGCAGGCTGGACAGCGACCTTCCGGGATCTTAGTATAAGATCTTCTTTCTTCCTCTGGCTTCTTGGCTCCTAGAGCAGTCTCCGTCGCACTGAACGACGTACCTGATTTAGGGAGATACTTCCTGGTGGAAGTGAAGCCTAGAAGGTCCAATACCAAATGGTTATTGGTACTAATCGGAAGAGGGGTTTTATACAAACCGAAAGCTTCACACGTTGCTAGATCAGCTGTTGGACTACATTCGAGGGTCATTCTCAGATTCCTCATCTGTTCGATAGAGAACAGAATGGGAACTCTCCCCTGATCCAGAACTTCTATGGTAGTATCTCTCCTCGGAGTTGTGTTGAACCATAGAGTTACTCGCTCCTTGATAAGAGCTGTTTCGCTATCTGCGAAGGAGAACTTCGTGTTCGAAGGTGAAAAGGTGAAATCAATCATGCCTGGGGCACGTTGCTTCACGGCCTTGATAAGCCTGTTCACCGCATAGCGGGAACCCATGGCCCTAGTACAACCTGAGTCAAGTATGACAAAGGTAGGGCTCTTATCAAGATTGATCCGCTCTGTGAGAGCAGATAGGACGGTGTGCTGCAACGGAAACACTGCTGTTGCAGTTTCAACACCTTGCCCCTCGGAAGCTTCAAAGGCCTGGGGCATGTAACTCACGGATGAGTTGAACACGGGTTCTTGGTGCGCGCTCGGATCTGTGCCTCTACCTGGTGATCCTGCTTGATTTCTTCTCTTCTTTCTCCGTGT
This sequence comes from Symbiodinium sp. CCMP2592, assembly GCA_905221615.1. Taxonomy (NCBI): domain Eukaryota; class Dinophyceae; order Suessiales; family Symbiodiniaceae; genus Symbiodinium; species Symbiodinium sp. CCMP2592. The sequence goes on along the minus strand of CAJNDT010000204.1, from coordinate 11,641 downwards.
TTTTCTTCGCGAGGCTTGTGATGCATAATACGTGTAAGACGTCTGTTCGTCATAAGCGGCATAATTCCAACTAGAGTCAGTATAATAACTGTCCTCATACCATGAATCCCAGCTCGGTGCGGTGGAACCTTCATAGGCCTGTGGAGATCCAGTTTGGTCTCCTTGTAAGGAGGCAGACTTAGCTGTATCCTTACCTTTGCCTTTTGCCTTTGCGCCTTTGAAGGAGCTTCCTTTATCTCCTTTGTCCTTTCCTTTTCCTTTGCCTTTTCCACCTTTTCCTTTTTCCTTTCCTTTACCTTTACCGAAGTAGCTGGAATCAGTTGGATCATGTTCTGCCTGGTTGGCTCTCCCTTTTCCGCGGTATGACCTAAAACGGCCACGTCCTTTTCGCTTGCCACCCTTTGCTCTTCCCGGTGATCCGGGACGCATTCTTGGTCTTCTTCCCTTCTTGAATCTCCTTGCAACGAAGGCCTCATGGTCATCAACTGTCCAGAAGACAGCTTCTCATCCTCAGCGGCAAGAAAGCCTTCCTCAAGGGTGTCTTCATCTTGGAGCCAGAATCCATCGACTCCATCGTATTCACCCTGATCGAGGATGAGGAAGTTTCGACCTCCGCGTTTGCGGCGTTGGTCTCTCCTTCCATGGCGGTCCTTCTTGTGAGAAGAGTGCCGAATGTTGGGATCCTGCAGACCAGTTCTGGTCGTTGAGAACTGATCGAACATGGTCTGCCGTACCACAGGGTACGTGTAGGTCTCAATTCGGTGACCTTGGTTGGTCAATGCTGTTACCAACCTCTCACGTTGCATCTCATTTAGGTCGGACTGCACTAGGAAGAGGAGAGCTAGGAGATTATCATTTAGAGGAAACGCTCTTCGATGATTGTCAAGGCATTCCTTGTTCCATGTTTCAAAGAAACGTGCGGCGTATGTGTCCCTCTCGGCTACTTCCTGTAGGCGCAAGAAGGTTTGGTCTGCCTGCACAGCTTGCATGAAATCTGGATGGGCATCTTCCAGAGCTATCTCTGGTAAGAGATCCATCCAGGAGTTTTTCACGTGCTGTAGCACGATTTCAAACTTGGCAATCCAAGTCACAAAGTCTTGGTTGCCCTTCCATGCCTTGAATAGGCCGAGGAAACGCCACAGGAAAACGTACTGTTCTCCTTTCACGAAAAATGGACGCATCTTCTTCTTGAAGTAATCTACTCCATCTGGGGCTGCAAGCCTTTCTCGGTTCAGTGATTCCTTTTGTACTGCGGCCAATCCGGAGAGCCTCGTCTTGAGAGACGGACCTCTTTTGGTGTCATCCAGCGTTGTTATGTCGCACCAGTCGTCAATCAACTGTTCATACTCAAACCACGAGGTGGTGCCATCATAGGCAGGCGCGATCTTGGGCGTTATGCCTAATGATGCAAGCATGCGGTCAGATGTTGCATATGACTGTGCGACATAAGTGGCTGGACCTTGGGAGGTCTCTTCGTTCTCATATCCCCCGGAGGATTGGGAACTGTCGTCGGCTTCGCTATGCGAGCTCGACATTGTGCTGCCTCTTATCCGCTTGGTTAAGCGTTCGGCGAGGCCGACCGCTGTAGCGGACTTTGGGAGGCGGGCGGCCCTTTCCGGGCTCCGCTACCAGAAAACTGAGCCGATACACCCACAAGGAAATGCTCCTTGTTAGGAGGTGTATGACCAGTTTATTCCCTAAGGATCAAAGGGCAGCGCCCTGCACACGGACAGTAGTTGTTTTGTCTTGCTACGCAAGGAGAGCTTGTCTTGTCTCAGAATGGTAAAACCACTGTGAGCCAATGGGCAGCGAAATGTATATGTATGAGCATGCAGCCATTGCTGTAGGTACCTGTAAGAGCTACCCCTTTAGAGGTTTATGCAAACAGGGGGGGTGAGCCGATACACCCACAAGGAAATGCTCCTTGTTAGGAGGTGTATGACCAGTTTATTCCCTAAGGATCAAAGGGCAGCGCCCTGCACACGGACAGTAGTTGTTTTGTCTTGCTACGCAAGGAGAGCTTGTCTTGTCTCAATATGGTAAAACCACTGTGAGCCAATGGGCAGCGGAATGTATATGTATGAGCATGCAGCCATTGCTGTAGGTACCTGTTAGAGCTACCCCTTTAGAGGTTTACGCAAACAAACAGACACTAATTTTCTTTTACCGGAAGCATGGCCGCACATTCACACATATACTATTATGCCCACTGTCACAGTTGCGGAGTTTGGACTCATGATAAAAACAGCATATTGTTTATGCTAGGTATAGCACTGAAGTACACTGTTGAAGTCACTCTTGAAATCACTCCTTTTGAACTCTTTCATGCACATTGGTCAGAGAGATCGTCTGTACAAGATCAGGTCTGGTAATGTTCTTCTATCGAATTATGCAGCCCTTCACTGTGCTCTTGTTAGAGCTTTGTGAGTCACTGTTGTGAAACTCTGAGATTTTCTTTATCTCAGATTTGGATCCAGGTTTGGATCATAGGCTCGAGCATAGACGTTCGGATGTGGTTCATCCGGGTCTGAGTGATCTTCTTCGGAACTTGAAAAGATTCCGAGTAATCTGTTCTCAGCCCTGGTGAAGGCGGCGTCTGCAGTGTCATATCCATGGTTGGATGTAGTCGCCTTTGGCTCGGCCTTTGGTGCAGCTTGTGAGCTGATTGGAGTTGCCTCGGCTTTAGCCGGTTGTGGCTGCTTAGCCTTTGCCCGTTCGGCCCTTCTTCTTTCAAGCTGTCCGTCTGAGGACGCCCATGATCTTTCACTTTCATCTCCTGAGGGAGATAAGGCGTGGGCATGAAGGCTATTCCAGTACTGTGCTGCAGAAGGAGTTAGGACTTCTTCAGTGTCAGGTTCTGACTGGTCTTCCTCAGAGCTTTGGTCGTCAAAAAGTGTCTCAAGGACATTTTTGAGGTTGTTATGTCTTCGCTCTATCTCCAATGAAGAATGGACCAATTGATTGAAGACTGTTCTTGAGTCCTTCAGTGCTGTTAGAAGGATTTCCACTCTGGATAGAGTATCTTGGATGGTGTTAAGATGATCCTTTCTTTCCTCCTTGTCTCTCTGGATAGAGTTTCGCAATGATTGTGCGATTCTGAGGAGGTCTAGGTACTTCTGCATCGGCATGGTTACCGTATTATTGTCATGTATGACAGTTGTTTCGTCGCTGCTCAGGTTCCTGAATAGGACTTCCACGACTGGCACGAATTCCGTGCTCCACGGTTCCTCTTCATCATATGTTTCTACGTGCTGTAGCACGCCTTGTGTAAACTGCTCGGCTGCATCTACTGTTGCATTGATAGAGCTGACGCTTCTTACTGCCATGTTTCGGCACATAGTGTTAATGGCCTGGCCTTGATTGGCTTCGGCAAGTGCAGCGTCTGCATGGTTGCAGAGTCCACTGTTGTGGGCTTCTCTGGCTGCCTTTCGTTGAATGCGCCGATTTTGACCTCCTCTTCTGGTAGGACCTTTTGGTCTCGGAGGATCTGAAGGTACTGTTCCTTTCGCCTTTGGCGGAGGAGTCTTGGGTGGAGGTGACATGTTTGCCTTGTTAGGCACTGGTGGCATTGCTTTGGGCATTGACGACGACGAGGCACTTGCGAGTGCAGATGTACCTCTGGCTCTTGCCGAGGATCCCTTAGGGATTGATGTATAGGTAATCTGCATGGCTTCTTCGGCCATTTGTGAATGCAATGCATCACTGAATAATTGCCTCATATGAGGAGTAGTACTCGCATCGTCATAGGTTTGAAATCGTTCAATGTCCCTTTCGGTGCCACGTGATCGTGTGTCACCTCTTTGAAAAGGATCGTTCCTGCGAATCTCCGCAACTTGTACTGCCTGGAGGCAGGTTTTGCACAGCACCTTCCTTGAAACATCTTTTGCTTGATTGAGCTGGTAACAGCTGTCTGAGAGATGGTAGACTTCGCTTCGGGAAGTGTGCCAAATAGGTCGCAGATCAGTTGTTTCTCCAGAATTGACCCTGTTGGGTCCTGAAGATCCACGCGTCTGTGGTTCATTCTCGGGTTCGAGAAATGGTGGTGGTCGTTTCGCTGCTGCTTTTGCCTTTGATTGTTGGCGGTCCATACATCTGATGGGAGCCCTGGTGAGCTGTTTCCACATCCAGTGTAGGCCCATTAGCAGCAGAAACACATTCCACAAGATACTGAAGACGGAGAAGTCTTGCTCACTGGTTAGTGAGGTCGCTGATGAAGGTTCATCAGTCTTGGTAGACTCTCCTCTTGCACCGCCTTGATTAGGGTGTCCGAACCAGTTCGACAACCCTGCTGCTGTGGCAGCTGTTCGGAGTGCCTTGTTGCTCGGAGCAGACGGTGGTCGCGATGACTTCCTTCTTCTTCTGCGACTGGAAGATTCTTCCTCCTGTTCGTCTTCATCTCCTTGAGCAGACATCAGGTTTGATGTTTCTCGTTCGTGCTCTTCAATATCACTCTTCGTTGGAGAGTGCTCTTCAATAACTCTCTCCATCTCACGGATCAAATGTTCTTCCTCTTGTTGTTCCTCAAGTGTGTCCAGTTCCTCTAAAGACATGTTGAGCTTGTCAATAAGACTGGCCTTTTGAGGTCTGGATCTTGATCTTGGTAGATCTTGCTGTGAAGAGGACGAGGATGCCTGGTTCCTTCTTGGAGGAGGTCCTTCAGGCTCGTTGGGACGTTCAGGCTGTGGCCTTTCCCAGGATCTTCCATATCTGGGATAGCTACCTGATGATTGCGGTCTGTCGTACCAGCGGTTGCCGGATGAGTAAACAAATGAGTCTTTGTAATCCCAGTATTCAGCATTACGCTGCTTGTAAGCCTGTCGCTTGTCAGCGATCTTCTGAACCTGGGCATCTGACCGGTTGTGTTTTCCTTTTGTAAGGATTGGTTGTATCGTGAAGCCCAAAGGGCTGTGCCAATCTTTGTCAGAGGGACTCAACCACAGGTCAAGGTTGGAAAAAGTTGAATAGTACTGCTTGACTGAGACAAACAGACGGATATCGATATCCCTGTTTCTGTTCATGTCCTGCCACATATCTGAGACTCGTTCCCAGTATGTTCTTTCGGCGGCAGGTGTAGCATCTCTTGGACTAGGTGACGCCGTGTGCGGCGTTTTACTCCAGTCAAGGATATAACTGTTGATACAGTCGAGGTCAGCAACTTTCTTCGCCGGGTCCGGCGGTAGCCGATCTGCACGTGCCAGTCTGTGCTGGTCAGAGTTGTTCAAGCAAAGATGTCGCACTTGTGAGTGCCTTCCTGCTATTCTGTTGAATGCTGCAAGTTTCTTCTCCAGGTATAGAGAAAACAAGCTGTTGCGCGGGTGAACGTCTCCACCTTTTAAGGTGAGCCTCGACGCAATATTATTGAGATCCCCCGCAATTACATCCGGTTTAAAAGGGAGAACCTCGTTGAGGAACGCGTTCACCAGTTCGCGCCTCTGTTCTTCCTTATGAGTCATGTATGAGTTGAAATGGACGATCGCGATGGTGATGACCTTGTAAGGCCCTTTTGTACACCACATCTCGTCAAGATCGTTTGATGCTTCTTGTGAGAAGATCTCTGCGTATGACTCAAAGTCTTCCTCTGGTGGCTCATCACCCTCGACATGGCCGTTCCATTCACAGAGAACCGGCGAAGGGTCAAGGTCTGACAGTGTCAGCCACGCCTCTGGTGAGAGGTAAGAGCCATCAGTGGGTCCATCCTTGTCAGGATTCTTACCCTTGAGAGGGTCATATCCGATAATCTTCATGTACTCATCTCTCGTCATCCTCTGGCCGGAGTATGGGTGGACCCATTCTTTTGCCTCCTTGATGGTACTGTGGTACCCAAAGGTGAGGCGGCATACCGCACCGTGGCATGCCCACAGTCGCTTCTTGGGACCACCATTATTAGGCTTCATTGTTCGATGACGGTAAAAGTGGTGGACGAGAGCGATGTCTGTTGTTGGGTCACCCTTGACTCCAATATACATCGAGGGTGCCTCAGGCTCCTTGGGAGGAGAATGGATTAGCATCCCCCTGTATTCATGTTGTCGCATGGTTGCGATCGAATACTCTGACGAAAGTGCTCCTGCCTCGAGTACGAGGGTAATATGAGCTGAATTGTTGAAGCACATGTCAATAAGAGGGTGATAATCGAATCCCTTCTCAGGTTTGAGCTTCTTTTTGGGATTCCCTGCTGGCACCGGCGCTCGATCCATATTCCCCCAGTTGCATACCACTAGGCTTAGTGATACGCTGTCTGGGTTTGAGCCCTCTATGTGTTCTCTCTTTTCGTTAACACCGGCCATCCTATTACGAACTATCTCGTAATGTGCGTCGAGCACCAGTTTGTCTTCGTAGCCAGTAAGAGAGAGAAAAGAAGCCGGGTTGCTTGTTCTGGAGTCCTTGATATTGATGTGACTCTTGTTAATGCTCTTGTATTCCTCCAGGGTTGGAGCTTCTGTGGAGCTGATGTAAGTATTAGGAGGGTTATTCCTAATATCATCAAAGCTACATGGATCAACGCCTGGATGGGCTCTCATGAACGAATTCCTTGCGTGGTCGCAATACATGTTGATTTTCTGGACTGCCAAATCCACGTCCTCATGTGTGAGGGTGGCCTCGTATAAAACCTGACGCTCTTCTGAGATCATTCCTGCTGACACTTTAGAGGTCTCGAGGCAATCGATTGGCAAGATGCACTCGCACATCTGTTGTTTACCCTGTGGGGTAAGTCGACAGTCTGCACATACAATCGTACCACAGGAATAGCAAAAATAGCCTGTCGGCTGTTTGCAAAGATCGCAGAGAGGATTATCTGGTCGAGTCATCAGCCGTATCCTTTGGTTAAGACTCATGGCTGTCCTGCGTACTCCTACCGTTCTCTCCTTGGGAGGAGGTGCAGAGGAGGAAGATGCTGAATCTCTGGGTCTGTCCCACTCCTCTTCGTCAGGAGCCTCAGAATCCTTGATCATGAGTGGACTTCGGATTTTTCGGTTCCATCGACTAACCCAGATTCTCTCTTTCATTTCCTGTTGCATAGCCGGGTTAGACGATGACTTCGAGATTCGGTGCTTGCGATTTTCTCGAAGTCGAGCGCTGATGCGCTCCTGTTCTCTTAAGAGATCTTCCTCATCAGCAGGTTCCTCGTATTCGAGGTTAAGCTTGCTTCTGTTGACTCGGTAATAACTTTCTGTTTCAGGATCGTAGAGAACCAGAAATTTTTCCTTCTCCTTTTTAGGAGATTTTGGTTTCTGGGGCTCTTCGTCCGAGCTCTGAACATATTCTGCTTCAGGCCTTGGTTGGTCAAGTTTGACCTTCTTGAGTTTCTCTGTGATCTCTTCCGTGGGAGATTCTTTCTTCTCCTCCGACGCTGCAGGTGCAGAGTTCGTCTTGTGAGACGGATTAACATCAACTCGGAGGTCTGAGGATGACGAAGATTTTGAGCTCTTTTCGCTTGATGCCGACTCATCGTCTGATTCTTCGTCACGATCCTGGTTAGGATCCGGTTCCTCAGGTTCCGTCTCTGTTCCAGAAGATTCGTCCTTGGGAGGAACTACGTTGGCGGAAGTATCCTGAACAGGTTCTGGAGGTTTGTGACCTGTCGTTATCTTAAGAACTTCGGTGGCGCTTCTGGTGCCGTCGGAGTTCCAGAGCTGTCCCATAAGACTGTCCGGATCCTGGTCAGCCTCGGCCTGCCGGGCGAGCTTGGATCTCGGATGGATCTCCTTTGCAGTAGTCTCCGTTTTCGGAGGTACCTCACCTGCAGAAGCGGTTTGCTCCAGGTTTGGAGCTGTGTCAGCCTCTGTCTTTGGTAGAGAAAAAGACTTCTTGTGAGAAGATCTAGCCTTGGGAGGCTCTGGTGGCAGATTTCGCTTTGCCACTTTTCGAAGTGCCGATTCGATTTCTCGGCCGTAATTTGCGCACCATTTCTTCGACTCGTAAGTCGCTGACGGCATCTGTTCGGAGCAATGGTCTGCCCACCATGGTCCGATGCTCTTGAGATCATCGTATTGCGATGATACCCAGAGTGTTTCAGAGGGTGCGAATACGGCGCTAAGAGTACGGGCATGCACTACATCTGGTGTAGCAAACATCCCTACTTGCGACTGCCACAGGTTTGTGACTTCGTTCACTACGTTATTTGCATCGAATACCAGAAGCAGTGCCTTGTTGGCACGCAACATGGTCGGATTGGGATTCGCCATGTTTAGCGTTGAGAACTGAACAGTGTCCCTGTTGGAACGACTGTTTTCATTCACGAGAGCTTGGAAATCTGGTGCTGTAACCACCTGCGCTAGGAGGTTTGATGGTACCAGACCGTGCCTCAGGATTGCGGATAATGCCTGTAGGTCCGTGGCATGCATGATGTAACAAGGGTTGTTCTGTCGAACAAAGTCCTCCATGCCGACGGGCCTCGGCGCGTTAGTGGAGAGACGCTGTGCACGGGACTGCACTGGATTGCTCCCCGTTGCCATGAAGTCTGAGATGGTCATGTGTGACCTTGGTCTCTCTTCTTCAGGATCTGGTTCTTCAGCTCTTGGTAGAGTTTGTCGTGAACCGTGTCCTCCCACTGCCGAAAGGAAAATTTTGCTCATGGTCAACACATTTGCATCCGGTGGGATGTTAACGGCGGCATCTGTGGTTTCGGCCTTGCCATCTTTGTTATAAACCATGGTGACCACAAACCTAGACTTAGTGTTGAGGAGGAAACCAAGCGCGATCTCTTGTGGTGTATACTGTGCGAGCTCTGCATCGGCCAACTTGAACATGTCCAGAAGATAATTGTGTTGGCCAGCAAAGAGATCTGGGCGCTGGTTCTGAAGGTGTCTTGTTGAGTGCGCCAACCACCTTCCGACTCTGTTGGTCTTGGAAAGAATGTGGAAGCACATCTCTGGTGAGAGACCTGTTACATCTGCCAGTTTTGGCACTGAGGAGGAGTAGTCATATTCTCCGGATCCATCAAGGCTCACACACTGTTCTACCTCCGGTGGGAGGCCTGTCTGAAGGTGATGTGCAAGCATCGTACAGAACTGGCGTGGATCACGAGCGTGATTACCGACGTTGTTGTCCCAGTATACAAGGGGACTGTTGTCCCATGGTCCTTGAAGGACCCCTTCGTAGAGCCTGACTCCATGTCTGGAGTTTAGAGTGAGCCTTGCTCCACTCGCATGGCCATATCGTGAGATCAATTGAGCAAGATCTCTTGGATGCGGATTGAACACCTGTTGGTGACCCATGATGATAAATTGAGGCTCGTGATTTTTCTCACGTTTGTGAATTCGGTGTCCACCGTGTTCGGTGTTTCGACGTGATGCTTCCCGACGAGACTCGGGGTACGAGCTATCCATGTGTGGATGTCGCTCATGGTACGCCTGTACTGCCCTGGGTAGGGCGTGTCCATCACGGCTACGGAAATTTGATCGTGTGCTCATTACGGCACAATGACCAAACAGGATCAGGAATGCTTGTTTAGCCCGAAAGGCTGATTGCTGTGAGGCTCGAGGCTGAAAGCGGCTGCGGATGATACAGAACATAGAATTCTCATGAACATGTCTGATCTTGATGAAAACGCAGCTCGCAGACACAAATTTTCTTTTAGACGAAAAACAGTCTAAATAGAAAATCCAGCACATGGTTGTGCTACCAGCAAACGAGACTACCACCATATTCCTTGGCAGTAAAATAATCTGTAAATCTCTGTTGAGATATCAACTCCAAGGAAGGCTACCGCTGTGGCGGCATTCTTAAGATTGTCTATGATCCACCGAACAGTGAAGGCTTTGTGTTGAAGAAGTTCACGGAAGGGTGGATGAATGTCTGTTTCTGGTAAGTTCCCTGTTTCCAGAGCCTTGATAAGCTCATCAGGTTGTGCTGAGTGCTTTGTTAATGCATCAGCTAGGCAGTACTTCGAGCTTACATGAGCTAGGTCATCTAAAGATCCAGAGTTGGATTCTTTACGAAGCATCTGAATAAGATGATGAGTTTCCTTCTGCTCTGGAAGGTGTGTCGTGCCTGCTGTTGTCACAAGATTGTTTGCATCTGTCCTGATATGTATGGGTACGGTCTCTGATGAGAGATCTGCCCAGAGTCCCTTGAGGAACAGGCAGGTACCAAAGCAACGCATCAGTGCGTTAAGCTCTGCCACTGTTGTGGACATTGTGGTTGTCGTAATCTTGTGAGATTCATAATCCACCAGGCTACCTCTCGAGGATGTTTCCTTGATAGAGGACTCAGAGAAATCGTTCTTCTTGGAAGAAGCAGCTGTTGCTGATTGTTTCATTCCCTTTAGCTTTGGATTACGTTCTTCAGCAAGGAAAATAACATGTGCTCTCTGAGATGATTTGTCATCATTGTTCCTGTAGGAAGCATCAGGGTAACCGAGGATTCTGAGATTTCCTTTCAGCGGCCAAAAACGCAATTCTACTTCGGTAGACTTCAGAATCCTAACAAGCTTGTTCAATTCTCGAATATCACCGATAGTAGGCTTGGCAGCCTTGCTCGCACACCGACTGAAGCGATAACAGATGTGAGCTTGAGTCCGGATTTGTAGCCAGTTGATCTGTCCTAAAACACTTCTATAAGCAGTGTGCTGCTGTGGTGTGCATTGTTGCTCATTGTTGAGCTTCTTGTCAAAAACAATTTCTTCTAGAGCTTCAACAGCTAGGTTCTGATTTACTGAGATATGTGATGGCACTGATGCTGTAGCATCCTTCCAGACTAATCTCTGTCCTACAAACATGATATCATTCGTGTCTTCAGAACCTACTGCAAACTCCTTTTTTATCTATTCAATCACGGCCTTACGAAAGGTGTCATCACCGGCCATGCACAGGTCATCTACATGCAAACAGACTACTCCATGTACCTGTCTACCCTTGGCATTGTTGCATGCTATGGGATCTAGGAGATAGTCAATCGCTGATTCCATGGTCTTTGGCTGAGACTTCTTGAGCTCAGCATCTGCTGTTGCAGACTTCTTACCATACAAAACATATGTACAGCGATCCGCACGGGTTGGCACCAAGCCGTAAGACAGGAGTGCCTTGTCAACGATGTTCCACCATCTTCGAGGTGCATCGTTAAGTCCATAAGCGGGTTTCTTCATCCTCGCTGCAATGTAGGGAGGATAACCTGCTTCAGGAGGAATCTGCCAGATTATGTCTCTCGACTCATCATAGGCTTCACCCTGCAGAAAAGCAGTCTTTAGGTCGATGTGTGTCAGATTCCACAGCTTGTTAGCTGCTAGTTGAATTGCTAAGCGGAAACCTGGGCGACTCGCAGCAGGACTATCAGTTTGCTGAATGTCCTTTTGTCGATCCTGGAAACCTCTTAGGACCCATCGGGCCTTGCACTTAAGGAAGTTTCCGTCCTTATCTCTTTTTAGAGTCAGGACCCATCGACCAGTGACATAATTTCGGATGTTTCCGAGTTTCCGTGTATCGACGAGCTCAAAGACATCATTGTCCAGCCAGCTCTGATACTCTGCTGCCTTCGCTTCATCAAACTGTTTCTTCATCTCACGCTTTTCTTTGGCGGTTGCCTCCTTCCGCTGTGCCTTCTGGGTCAGATTCGCTGAGTTCCCGGGGGAACTTAGGGATAAGGCCTCCTCTTCCGTGAGAAGATCATACTCTTCACGGATGTCAGATCGGAACCTTTTGGTGGG